>JAVDBV010059559.1:0-14698 GCA_032619315.1 Piper longum
CGACGTGAAGCCTCTGTTAATCACCCAACCGGAAGGACCCAGCTTCCGAGTTGATGGATCTTTCGTCGAATGGCAAAAGGTGAAACCGTGAGAGTGTGTTCATTTCTAAGGCTTGTTTTGATTGTTGAGCTTCTCTAACATCCATCCTCGGTGCTGGCGTGGAGAACAGTGGAGTTTCAGAGTTGGGTTCACTCCCAGGGAGGGACTGGTGCTTCATTCGGTAGCATACATGGATGGCAACCGGGGGAGGAGGCCAATTGCTCACAGGTTGAGCTTTGTAGAAATGGTGGTGCCCTATGGAGACCCCAACGAGCCACATTACAGGAAGAACGCATTTGACGCTGGGGAGGATGGCCTTGGCAAAAACGCACATTCCCTTAAGAGGGTATGCGAACAGCAACAGCTCTCACGGGTCTTCTTCTTCTTGCAAATGCATGCATGAAAGTTTAATGGAGCGTTGGGTCATTTGCAGGGGTGTGATTGCTTGGGCTACATCAAGTACTTCGACGCCCACCTGACCAACTTCTTCGGCGGAATGGACACTATCAAGAACTGCATCTGCATGCACGAGGAAGACCATGGCATCCTCTGGAAGCACCAGGATTGGAGGAGTGGGTTGGCGGAGGTGAGGAGGTCCAGACGGCTCACGCTATCATTCATCTGCACCATCGCCAACTATGAATACGGTTTCTTCTGGCATTTCTACCAAGTAACCAAAGAACTTCACCTTCGAATCCACTCCTTTGTATTATATGATTCCACAGCCCAATCTGAAAGCGGCTCGCTGCTCTAGGATGGCAGGATTGAGGCGGAAGTGAAGCTAACTGGGATCCTTAGTGTGGGAGCACTGCAACCTGGCGAGACAAGGAAGTATGGAACCACAATTGCTCCCAACCTCTACGCACCAATCCACCAGCACTTCTTCGTAGCTCGCATGAACATGGCCGTCGATTGCAGCCCTGGTGAAGAAGACAACCAGGTACGACACATTCCTTGCATGTCTGATACCAACCCATGAAGATCACCATGACAGCTCTTCATGTTTAACGTTCAGGTGATAGAAGTGAATGTTGTAACCGACGAACCAGGCGATCACAATCTCCCCAAAAACGCCTTCTACGCCGACGAGAAGGTGCTGGCTTCCGAGCTTCAAGCAATGCGCGACTGCAGCTCTTCCTCGGCGCGGCACTGGATCGTACGATCAAACTGATTTCATTTCAATTACAATTTTTCGACCTTAGTATCATCTCATCCCCTTCAGGATTCAACAACAACAATATAACAATATATGCATATGCACACAGGTGCGCAACACCAGGAAAGTGAACAGAACAGGCCAGCCGACGGGGTACAGGCTGGTGCCCTTCTCCAACTGCTTGCCGCTGGCCGACCCGGACTCCTGCTTTCTCAAGAGAGGAGCGTTTCTGGAGCACAATTTGTGGGTCACTGCGTACGACAGCGAGGAGAGGTACCCCGGCGGGGAGTTCCCCAACCAGAACCCCCGGATTGGGGAAGGGCTGGCGACGTGGGTGAAGCAGGATCGCCCTCTCGACGGCGCCGACGTTGTTCTCTGGTATGTCTTCGGCGTGACGCACATCCCTAGGTTGGAAGATTGGCCTGTCATGCCGGTGGAGCGCACCGGGTTCATGCTGGCGGTAAGATTGAAGCTCTTTTCCATTCTTCTTGACAATTTGGGAGTGCTTGTTTTGATTCGTGAGATGAATATTTGATTGGCAGCCGCACGGATTTTTCAACTGCTCGCCGGCGGTGGACGTGCCGCCGAGCCTACCTGAGAAGAGGGTGACGGAAAACGGTGCCGCTCCCGACCTCTGTTGCTCTGAACTCAAAGCAAATGGGCATTGAGCACCGAGAAAAAAAAATAGAGACAACCAGTCATTGTTTTGCTGCGTTTTTTTAAGAGTTTTGCAAGATGTAATAATACCAAGAATAAAATCTCCAATGGCTTTTCAGAATTTGCGCATCTCGTAATTGTAATGTGATGGAGAAGATCCAATTTTTAAGATTGGATTTGAAATTCATATTGAATAAGATGAGGCGTTTCTGCAGACAAACAATTGATCCCCGCGAGTACACGTGCTTGCTTCGAAAGTGCGATGACCTTGCCGGCGTCCGGGCGATCCACGGCCGGGTCGTCGTCGACGACCATGGCAGAATCCCTTCCTCGCCGCCAAGCTTGTCGAGCTGTACTCAGCGCTCGACGGCCATGGCTGGGAGATCGCACGCATTTTGTTCGACGAAATTCGCGAGAGAGATGTTATGCTGTGGAAAGTGATGATTCAGAGCAGCGCGAGAGCGGGCGCGTTCGCGGCCGCTATTGGGGCTTACAAGCGGATGAGGAGCGAAGGGGTGGTGCCCAGGTGGCTCCGCGGCCGGAGACGAAAAGAAGGGCCACGAGATCCATGGCCATGTTCTTGGTGGTGGCGTCGGTATCGATTTGTTCGTGTGCAATGCACTCGTGGCGTTTTACGCGAAATGCCGCTATGTCGCCCGTCGGAGAAGATGTTCGACGAAATGCCGGAGAGGGATTTCGTTAGCTGGAACTCGTTGCTGGCTGGTTACGGCCAGAACGAGCTGTGGTGGGTAGCGCTCGTTCTTTTTCATCGGATGATGAGAAGGGCCATTGACGGGTACATGCCTGATCGCGTTAATTTGGTGACCGTTCTTCCCATTCTCGCCCATTTGGCGTCAATCAGGGAAGGGATGTGGATGCATGGTTACACTGTTAAATCCGGGATGGGGATGGATGTTGGTCTAGGCAGTGGAATAATTGGATTGTACGCGAAATGTAGCATGATAGAGGTTGACATGGACGGAATGGAGAGGATCAGTCAGAATCAATGTTTGAGAGGATATACGGAACAGTTGAGCAGCTGCATTTGGTGGTCGAGGAAGAGATGGCTGCTACTTGATCTGTATGTAATACACCATGCCAGGTTAATAGCATTGAAATCCGGAGGTTGAGTTCGCTTGGACTATCGGGGAAGTTTTGATGTGCATTGCTTCAACATGAAATTCGTATCGTTACAAATACATATTTGGGTTGTGAACGAAGGTATGATTTTAGAAGAAGCTCTGTATGGTTTCTGCATAATCGTGGTCTTGAAATCCTTCCACTTCATTCGCTAATGGAGTGAACAAAATTTCTGAAAAGGAGAACTCTTTCAAAAGATAAACCCTTTTACTCACAATCTAGGATTCGGATTAGACTTAGTTCCTCCGGGGGAAAAGTTTTTTCAAGGAAGTTGTGCGAAGGTTCAAATCTAAGTACTCTATATGTATAACCCACAAACTGAAACTATCTTCTCATCATCAATTTGAACTCAACAAAGATGTTGAGATGAAAGAAAAAGACATTGAAGCCCTTAACTACAACCAAGAAAAACCTCAAAAAAAACGTACGTATTCAACCATCAAACAAGAAAGAGGCCGAAATCAAGAAAAACATGAATCTAGCTCTACCATGCAGGCCGCAATTACAACAAAATAGACGACAGATCTCTACTTATATATATATATATACACACACATCAGAGCTTAAGGAGACTACGTTAACACATTAGTGAGAAGATAACCGAAAAAAAGAAGGTCATAAGCATGAAAATCTCCGCCAAACACCAAATCACGTGCATTGGTGTGTATGGCCAAGAAAAAGAAAACAAAAGAACATAAACGACGGCAAGCGTCCACTGGCTGTCGTGCCACCATGATCTGCACCTCCCTTTACAAACCAATCTTCTACTATGCACAGCAACAAAGAACCTTTCTTCCATACTACTTTATAAAAAGCCTCTTTTCCATCCACTTGCAAAACAAAAGCAGCTCTCGGCTTTGGATTGGCCAGCGGTGGAAATCACGAGGCTGTTGCTTATGCATATAAAATCAAACACACATATCTTGATCTAGTTAGCAAATTGATAACTTTAAACTCCTGTTTTGATGTTCCTTGAACTATAGAAATTAAATATATGATAAAATATAAATAAAATAAAAATTTATTTTTTTAGTGAAATGGATAAATAGACAAGAATCACCACAATCGTTAGCCAATACTTATCATCCTTCTCTCCGTAAACACTTAACTCTTCTTTCTATTTGGGGAGAAGATGTAATATTTATGGGTTTTTTTATTATTATCTCAAAGTAATTGATTAAATACCAGGAGATAACAGTTAATATGTTAATTGATTTTGTGAGTCCACCCCTTATCGGTGCCACCAAAAAATATGCAAACATCTCTCACATATAATGGGGAAAAATTATATAATTTAATTTCAACATTTCAAATGTTATTACAAAATATCATTTATATATTTTAACAAATAAAATCTTTTTATTCCATAGTATAAAATTTCACCAAAATAATGTTTTCAAAAATAATATCGTTCAAGATATCATTTATTTGGTATATGAGATTAAAATTTATTGTTTGTCTCCTATTAAAATGAAATCCCTTATTGTAATCAAATTATTTCATAATGCACCATCTTATAGAGCATTAAGGTCTACATTAAATTCAAAACACTAAGTTAAGCATTTATAATGAATAATATAACTCAACATATAATTTATATTTTTATTTATGAAATGATTTACATTATTAAAATTTGTGTCTAATTAGCTTTAAATGAGCAATTCATTTGCAAATCAACATATGTACAGTTTCATACATATAAGTTCATGAAGATGAAGAATAAAAAAAATAACTTTAAAAAGTTCATTCCTAGACATTAATGAAATCTTTTCTTTGGTCCTCAATAAGCAATTACTAAAAAAAATGCTTCATTTATTCATGTCATCAAATGACAAAAATAATATATGTAAATATTCAATTTTTGGGATACTGAGAATTAATGATTAATATTATTATTTTAAGTCACCTTTATTTCAAAAATAAAACTTGGCGCATTAAAATATACAGAATAGATTTTAACATAAAGTAGAAATCATTTTTACCATGTCAATTTTAACACTAAGTATAAACCAACTAGTACTTATGTTAATTTTAGCACTAAGTATAAATAAGCTAGTACACACATGTCCTTCATTTTAAAATAAAAGACTATTTATTTTATAAAAAAGATAAACACCAATTTTAAAATTTAGCCGACTTTATAAAACATCAATTATGATATCATAAATCATAATTATTCTTTTAAAAATTGTTAAAAACTTCATGATTTTGGATGATAATTAAATATAGATTATTTATCGAAACACATTAAATGTTCATAATGATCTTTCATAATTGTTATAACCAATGCAAAAAATATTATCAACCCATCTTATTTCTAACTATAGAAAATATTACTTAACATTCATTTGATATAATTATAAAGTCTAAATATATTTTGGCGGCGAATTGATGGTCATTAAGACAAATAGTAAAAGATGTATTATGTATACAAGTATCTATAAATAAATGCATGCATCACTTGACTTAAAAAAAATCAATTAATCAACTAGCTAATTATATCCACACGAAGTTAAAAAATTTTATTTTATACTCATAAATTTTATTTATGTTTTCATCATCTTCCAACAATTCAAATTAAGATATCACCACTTTGAAAAATATAAAATCACATAAACAAATAATGTGATATAATATTTGTATATATTCTTGCTAATAGTTGTATGGGGTATCATTTTATTTCGCTCCCACTCGGAATAAATCCCCGTCATCAACCACATTTGTGTAAAAGTTGATATTAAAAAATATCACAAATCTCAAAATCTTTCATATTAAATGAAGATTTATAAATCAATTTATGGCACATGACATCTCAATATCAATCTCATTCTTATGCATATGTTCATGTCTAAATAATGTAAAAAAATATAAAAATTTAAATATCTACAAAGGATAAATATTATTACTCAACCTCTTAATAAATAAGGCGGAAATGAACATTGATTTACGACTTTCAAAGTCACATCCAACTAAAATAAAAACACAAAACCTTTGTTTAAAATGCATCCTAAAAATTATTGATGTGAAAATATTTAACTAAGTATCTTTATTCGTGCTTATTAGAGTATCATTGAAAATATAATCGATAATCACATCATGTAATGATTATTTATATTCTCCATGTTATTTTAAAATTAACAAATGAGAATAATTTGGACCACTAATAAGGCATAAACAGTTTCGGACTGGAATAAAATAGCTAAACAAATTGTTTCAAAAGAGTACCAAACAAACTATGAATAATAAGCGGGTTATTATGTTCGAAACGACTCGTTCAACGATCAAACATCGCACAGGTGGAATTAGATAACCAATCATAAGCCAACAAACTAGGTGGTCGACGGAGAGGTGGCATGGCCGGATGAGATCCGGCGTCTGAGCTCCCCCCATCAAGTCGTAATCAAGAATCCACGAGTTTTGGACGGTGCCCATCATTGCAGATGGATCAAGCACCAAAAAGATCCAACCAAAAATAACAGCGCGGCAGCAAGAGATAAGAGGATGCGGCGAAGGGAAGTGATGAGAAATGAGGAGAGAGGGTTATAATTATCTATTCTTGATTATCAACTTGCAAATCAAAATGGGAATAAAAAAATGTGGGAGAAATATTTATTGCATAATAATAATGAAGGAAACTATAGATAAATTATAATTAAAAATTAATAAACATAATTTATGATCAGTAAATAATTTAATTGAAAAAATAACCTAGAGCACCTTGTTCTAGTGGCGTGAATGATGCCCACCTAGAAATTAAATATATAATAAAACACAAATAAAATAAAATTTTATTTTATAGGGGGAATAGCAAAGACTTATCACTAGAAAAAATTCACAACCTATCATCCCTCTCATTGAAAATATTATAAATTTTTTTTTTAAGTTAGAGAAAAAATATAATATTTATAAATTTTTTTTATTTTCTTAAATTAACTGATAAAATAAATAAATATCAGGACATATTATTTGGCTAATTTGAAATGAATTGAAGTTAAATCTCGCGCTGTTTAGCTAAGATCTCGCGCCAGCGACAGAGTTACATAAAGCTTCTCCAAGAGCACGCGAGTGGAAGGAATCAAAGATGAGCAGAGCAGGATTTTCTGCAAATGTGAAAAAGGGGACAAGGAGGGAGGAGCCGAACATGAAACACATGCCCGCTCCCGACAAAACGAACCAAGCCTTGGCAATCACTCTCTTCCCACGAGGCATGTTTACCGTCCGCCTTTGTTTTATTCGGAATAGCTATAGCTAGGAACAGAGGTAAGATGGAGACCAGAAGAGGACGGGCACATGGAGATAGGTGCATGAAAAACCAACCCTTTTTCCAAAGAGCAAGTGCTCATTCATTTCTCTCCATTGAGGACTCCGACAATAAATTAACATCAGCTCATTCAAATTTAAAACATTCTCCTGGCCACGACTTGCAACTTAACTCGGTGTTAAATTGTAGATTTCCCTCATAAACGCACCTTCCCTTCCCCATTTCCACAATGCATATATCAAAGATTAAACATTTCTGATTTCACAGACACAGACTGCTCATCAGTTGTTTCATTTAGACAGGATCAATGGTGTGTGCGCGCGCGCGCGCGTCTGTGCGTGTGTCCAGGAGATCAATACCAAATCAGCAACGCGCTGTCCCAAACTTGAAGGGGCATCGTAACAAGCAAGTAAAATCTCAAGGATTTGTTTACCCATTTACAGGGATAGCATCATAGAGCATCCCTTACCAGTAATCACACACAAAGTTAAAAAAAAAGGTTCATTCATCTCCTTCAATAAAATTATTGTGGGTCAAATCAACATACAGATTCAAACCCAAGTTGACCACTATCATTTACCTAAAGCTACCATCAACCAGGACCACCGCAGAACAAGAAAGAAACACAACAAGATGGCGGTGTCAAATTGCTATCAATCCGATCGACCCAAGTAAAGTAAAGTTTCAACTGAAAAGAATTTTTCAACTCAGACATCTCAAGGGCTTACGAAAGAACTTGAACAAAGAGATACGGAAGAAAAGTAGAGAAAAATCAAAATGACATCAAATCAGAGGAATTCATCATCACATTTCCATGCCACTAGCTAGGAATCGAACAACACATTGAACACAAGCCAGCTAACCCATCCTCTTTGCAGAAACAAAATGAAGAACCCCAATCTACATAAAACACCGATTACCTTCCAATCACATAAAAAACTAAAATGCAGAGAGAAACACGTCATCAAAAATAACCCAAGTAGCCGGCCAAATTGCCTCAAAACAGCAACAATAAAAATCCTACCTTTCCCCCCCCATTGTTCACCGTCCTCGACCATTTCAAGATGAAGAGTTAGCAGGCTTTCTGAAGAGGACCATGTACATGGGGGTGAAGATGCCGGTCTCGCCGCCGCGGGTGAGGTGGCCGGCCGTCCGGAACAGCATCTCGTGCACTTCCACCACCCCCTTGGGGGCGACGCCGAGCCAGGACAGCACCGACACCACCACATGGTTCCTCCAGTACGCCACCTTACCCATCTTGAGCCGGCGCCACCACTCCCCGGCGGGGGGCTTGGCCAGGTCCCGCTCCTCCACCACCTCGAACCCGACCCGCCTCGCCGCCGCCGCCACCTCGTCGTGCCGGCGCAGCCCCGGCAGCGCGTCCCCGCGCTCGATCCCCTGAGCGATCTCGACGTGCTCCGGGTTCCCGGGCTCGTACAGCTCCGTCGTCACCCACTCGTACGACACGTACATCGCCCCTGGGCGCAGCACCCGGAAGATCTCGCCGTAGACGTCCTCCAACCTCGGCGCGTGGCAGGTCGCCTCGATCGAGTAGGCGCCGTCGAACGACGCGTCAGGGAACGGCATGGACAGGAAGTTCCCGCACACCACCTCGCACTGCCCCTCCAGCCCAGCCTTCCTGTTGTGCGCCCGGGCGCGCTCCACCTGGTACTCATTGATGGTGATCCCGACGACCCTGGCGCCGGAGTGGGCGGCGATGACCCGCATCGGCCCCCCGACGCCGCAGCCCACGTCGAGGATGGTGGAGGGCTTGGGGAGGGAGAGGAGATCGACGGCCCGGCGCTCGTGGGCGGCGGTGGCGTCGCGGTGGGAGAGGCCGGGGAGGGCGGGGGAGAAGTGGAAGGACTGGCCCCACCCCCACTCGTAGATGTCGGTGACAAGGTTGTAGAAGGTGTCGACGAAATAGGGGACCTGGTCCTTGGCCGCCGCGTCGATCTCCTTCGGTCGGCGGAAGAAGGACCAGTACTTGGAGTAGTTGTCTTGGAGGTGCTCCGGCGAGATGGAGCCGCCGGAGAGGTGGACGGCGCGCTTGCCCTTCACCTCCGCCGAGCCCAGCACGCACACGAACCAGTACAGGCTGCCGGCAAGCACGGCGCCGGTGCAGAACAGCGCCACCGAGTCCATCAATCGCCGGCCGACACTCTCGTCCTTCTTCTTACCGTGGAAGAAGAGGAGATTTGAGTGGGCGGCTTCGGTCGGGTAGAGGCAGGGGTATCCTCACCTCTTTAATTACTATTATTATAAAGGTGATTAGGGTACCCGATCTCCCATTAGTAGATTACTAATTTACCCCTATATTTTTTTCATTTTGACTGTATTTTTAAAATCTAATTTTAAAATTAGATCCTGTTTTGATATTACATTCTTTTATTTTATTATAATATATACTATATTTCAATGTAAATCGGTACCTTTATCCAATCAGACCCAGACCACGGATATGATTTGCACTTATAAATATTAAAATATTCGAACCATCTTTGTTTCCCATTAAAGTCGTATTTTAATTATAATACATAATGCTTGAGTTTACAAAACACAAATATTTGATGGGAAAAAAACTTTTGCATATTTATTGTTACGTTTTCATCTTTTTAGGATGGTTGGTAACGAACGAATCGTTGGATTTGGGAAGTGTATATATATCATATATTATTATTTAATATTTGACTTAAATTTAATTAATTTATTAAAATTAGATTTAATAGGTCATTAATATAAATATATATTATATATACATAATGTGATTTTCATAATTTCTATTTTATAATAGGTTAAATTAAAATTATAACAAAATGAGGATAAAAAGGAGGTTAAATTTAAATTATAAAAAAATAAGGATAAAGGGTTATCGTTTCTAAATTTACAATTAATTTATTTTTCTAATATTTCATCATTTAGAAATATTGATGTTAAAGAACCTAGCTAAATTTGAAAAATTAAAAATCCAAAAAATTTAATAATCATTTTGTTTGTATGGATTTCGATATATTTTTATTATTAAGTTTTATTTTTTAGATAATATAATCTGAAAAAAAAATTATTTTGATGGTTTTGTCATGTGTAAAATTTTGATCTAATTAATAATTCAACATCATCTACTTATTATCATAAACCTATCTCCCCGGTGAATCAATTAATATACATTGATCCCCTTTTTTTAGTATTACTGTTGAACACTTGAAGTCATTGATCCCGTTTTGAACGTCAAAATCCTGTTTTGTTTCCTGTTTAGGCGTTATGGGTGACAAGTGTAAAAAATATGCTAAATATTCTTCTTTTGTTTTTTTTCCGGAGATGCCAAAAAACCTTCTCGCTTTGAAAATAAAAAAATCTGAGTTAGGCCCAAGCCCAACTCAAAATTGTTAAGCCCAAATCAAAGCCCAAAAAATTCACAATTCCAGCAAGCGGTCCCGACCCAATTATAACCCTATATGACCATTTAGGGCCATAATTTTTTGTATATAATAATTTTATCATATAAAAACTTAGTAATAGGTTTAGTATTAGTATATGATTATATGTTTGCCGATCCGGGTGAGCTTATAATACCCATATTCATTTATCCCCAAATGACGGCCAGATTTAAAGTTGGATTTAGATTTAAAAAATAAGCGTGCATGGAATGAGCCAGTATAAAGTATTTTTATCTTGCCCTCTTGATAAAAATGGGTTGTAGGGCAAATTTAATTAATAGATTGTAATTATGGCTTATATTGGAAGCTCGGACTATAATTTACCCTTTTAATTAATAGATTATAAATTTGCCCTCTTCAATGGTCATATTTTTTTAATTCAAAAATATCACTATAAAGCCTACCAGACAATTTACAATTCAAATATGTACCAAGGTTTTTTTATTAAATTAAAATGATAGCATACTTGGGTTTTTTTAAACAAAACCCTTTAAGAAATAACTTCGCATTTTGTCTCACTTGCCTGTCTGTCCACCATAGAATTTACATTAACCACGTTCTAAATTTTTAAATGAAAAAAAATATCTATTTTGACGAATAAGCGGCTCGTGCTGTGGTTATCTGGCCAGGGAATAATTGCCGATTTGAACTTTGAGGCGGGTCTTAAATCTTCTAAAATTAAACACGATCATTAATATATAATTTAAAATGTATCTAAATGACTAAAATTGTACAATTAGGGTTAGGTTGGATCTAATTGTCTAAGCCAATTTAAATCGGCTTGGGAGTGATCCGAGCCGATTTTATCGTCGAATCTATAAAACCCATGATTCGAGTTAGGGTTTTATATTTAAAACTGGTAGGTTCGACCGTTATTTCGAGTCGAGTATATTTCAAAATACGTGTACTTAGCCGATGCTAGTCGTAAATATGAGTATGAGGGTCATGCGTACCCAAATATGTGATGATAACATCATGATCACAATAGGAAAAAAATAAGTTATCAGCATGTATGAGAGTATGTAGCTTATTTTTTTATTATATATAGTAGATCATAGAATTAGTTTTATGCCGTTTACCGCTTTAGGACGCGTTATGGGTAGTTTTGGGTGGGTTGATAGCTATAGAGCATGTCATTTGGATGTTGTGTTATTTTAGGGAATTTTCCCTATTTTTCTAGATTTTTTTAGAATTATTTCTATTATGTTGAGTCAAGTAATATTTACAAGTATGCCACCCAACCAAATTTTCTTCCCTCCCATGTTTTCCTCCCCTTTTCCAAAAACCTTAGCCGTCCTCTCCATTGTGGCCACCGCCGTCACTGCCGGCGCCGCCCGGCCGTCGACTGACGTCGCCCCCTCCCACGACAGCGTCGCCGTGCCGCCCTGACCAGCCCCGGCCCACGTCTGGCCATTGCGACACCGGAATCGCCGCACCTAGCGTTGTACCCGCGATGCATTCGCGTAGCCGATTCAGCCACCGGCGACCGTCGTCGTCACCATCTAGTGGTCGCCTTGGCATCCACGACCCCCCAACAACCTTCCCCAACCAGAGCGCCGCCCACATCGGCCGGATCTAATTACCCACCGGTCGAGCCAGTTTTTGTATTTTCGGCGAGCCTACTCCTCTGTCAGCCACACCGACGCCACAAATGCGTCGGGCTCGCCAAGACGGTTCCAATGGTACCCTATACGACCCCTATCCGGCCAGTAGACGCCACCGGCGACTCTTGCCGAAAAATCGCAGGAAAATTGCCAGAATGTCGAAAAACCGCCCAAACTAGCCAAAAAACCGGATTGACGGATTTCACCGGATCTTCCGCGGAGTTCACCCGGCCAAACCCGATCAAGCTTCGGATGCCGTAGTGTAACACCCCAAATCTGGTTCACGCTCGTGAACCGAACTGGCATGTTACAGCCCCAGTTAGGTCGGCTAACCCTAACCCAACTCGTACGGATCCAATATCGGCGTCTTAAGATAAAGGTATGACTTATCATATATGCATGAATGTATAAAACCCTAGCAGGATACTACATGGATGACTTGACACTCAATTCATACGAAAACCACGATTTCAATAAATTCAAATAAAATTCTAAATTAAGACGGACAAAGTCTCCCCTGAAAGTGTAGTTAGGGCCACCCTATTCGAATAATATAAGTACAAACATATCAGTATGTATATATCAACAACTTTATTCACACAATCAGACCTACTATAACTCATTCTGAAAACTTGGGTCTCAGCCCACCTGTGCATCTATTCATGTTTCACATCCTGTCATTATATCTTAGCATTCTATCATACCGTCATGCTTTTCATTCCTCACATCAGTTCAAATAAAATCAAATCATACACAAAATAATAAACAATCAATCAAGATATATATGTGTGTGCAAAAGATCTCATTGCTCATCCGTCTAGACTAGCACTTCCATCTCAGAATTATCACCTACATATAATACAAAAACCGTTAGTAATGGGCGTTACTGGTCCAGAAAATAACTAATAACAAAATGGCTATAAGAGCAAACTCTCATATGAAAGAAAATATCATATACTCCTCGTGAACTCTCTGAAGGGCATTTACTAAGGAGCCATTGGGCTGCAGACCCAATAGCGTCTCGAACTGACTGAACTACTGCTGTTATTGCCTCACTCGACATTTCATACTTCATTTTCTGGTCTAAACTTCTAAGCTCTCTCCTTACCTCCATATTTCTCTTAGCCTTGAGCACAAAGACCGAGTACTCTGAGGCAGTCGCCTTCAGTACCCTTTGAACCACAAGTCATGATATGCGTTGTATTAGACAATACCCGTAAACCTCCACGTTTTCTGGGTGTGAGGAACTCAAACGCGGAGTTGTCAGGATCCCTCGGAAATTGAGCAGTCCGCTGGCACTAATCCAGAGCCCGCTTTGACTGTCACGGCATCCTTTGCATGGTACATGCAGTCAATTTCTCCATCTCTCGCCTCACTGAAAAACTCGATAAAAATAGATATAGGCCTGGGAAGGGATTTATAAAATAGGCCCGAAGGCAACTTGCTGTAGATCTTGTTTTTGAAATCATTCTCAAGGGATCTCATCCTCGAGGATTATTAATCTAGAAAATAATTTGGCTAAATGACCTGAGTTAAGTGGGATCCGATAAAACACCACTTAACTCGTCCTGCATGTCATAATCAAATACACAATAGAAAGAGCGTAAAATAGAAGCGAGTCCTAACAGACCTGGTAGAAGCTCCAAGCGTGTCATCGCGCCTAGGCGGCGAGCTCCTACTCCGTACCTACACATCAGAGCTAAATACTAACGCCCAATAAATGAATGATGCATCAAGCGCAACACACTCATAATACAACATACATCAATAGTCAAATAATCATAAATGTGAAAATAATTATAACTCATCCTATTTAGAACAATTTTATTATGTTCCTATGTTACATTGTACTCATATAACATACTCAACTTAATTTACTTCGTTAGAGCACTTAATATTCATTAACTGTTAATCGCCTCATGCAACTTATCACATCATTCACAATTCATCCAACCATGCTACTTATCATCTCATCAGTAATTATACCTTAATTACATCATATAATTCATCATTTTATTCACATTTAAGCATTTATCTTATCAATTACTCAACCCTAGCATGCTGTCTAATAATCACCAATTTTAAATAATAAACTTGGAGGTAATTATACCTTGCGTCGTCGAGAATCGGCGACGACTAAGGTTTCGTCGTGTGTGCATCCCGAACCTCGAATTCGGCGATCGACGGCGTCCAAAGCTCGATCGGGTTCGATTGGATGAACTCAGCGAAAGATCCGGCGAATTTTAGCAAATTCCAACAATTCTGGTTTTCCGGCGAGTTCCGGTGGTTTTCTGACAAGTTCAGTGGTTTTTCGGCCACATTCTGGGGGTTTTCCGGCTAGAGTTGCCGTGGCATCTACTGGCCGGATAAGGCTCATATAGGGTACCATTAGAACCGTCTCGGC
>JAVDBV010059561.1:0-11774 GCA_032619315.1 Piper longum
CTTTTGCACACACATGTATTCGGTGACTGAATGTTTAATGTTCTGTTTTTACTTTTATTATATTTGAATTGATGTGAAGTAGTGAAAAACATGATAATATGATTGAATGCTAAGATATAATGTCATGATGTGAATAATGAATAGAGGGGATAGGTGGTCTTCATCTTAAGACGCCGAGAGTAGATCCGGGTCGGCTTAACCGAATCTAGTAGATTATCGAACGGTTCGGTCGCCGGTAGCATTTCCGAGTCGGTTCACGGGTGAGCTGAGTCGGGGTGTTACATTATAAATGACTTATAAAATTATGAATATAAAGTTTTATATGCATAAGTCCGATATATTATGTTAAATCCAGTTGAACTCGATTCCACTAGCTGAACCGTTCATATCGTGTACCTCCTGAAAATCTAGTATGGTGTCTGATATAGTATTTAAAACTATGTTACTACCACAACCTTGTTAAGTATCAGACATAAATTCATGGACGCCAATTTGGGACTAGCATATGGCTGATTTTATGGAAGCTTTCAATGCTACCTACTATTCAGAAGAAATCAGAGAATAGAAGGCAAGGGAATTTTGTAACATTCAATTGGGTAACCTACCAGTGAGGGAATTTTGGAAGAAATCCATACAATTGGAATGATTTGAACCAAGGTTATGCACTATTAAGATAGCTCAAACTAATAAGTTCATTTGGACACTCCGGTTGCACTCAACAAACGTATTATAAGTCACAGACCTAGGATTCTTGCAAAAACAATAACTATTGCACGTGCTGCTGAGAAAATTCTTGTTAAATAGTATGGACCATTGAATAAGAAAGACAAGAGCAAGAATAAAAATGAGAGATCGACTTCTAGCAGCAATAGTAAGTCTACACAATTAAGAGTAGTCAGAATAATTAGAATAACAACAAGGAGAATGTGGATTCAATGAGGAAAAAGTACAAGAATGAGAAGACAAATCCTATGTGTCCTCCTTGCAAGAAACGACACATGTGAGAGTGCTTAAAGAGTTCCAACAAGTGCTTTGCATTTGGAAAAGTTGGTCATATTAAGAAGAAAATTTCTAATCTCAAGGACAAGAAGGACAATGCACCAATTCCGGTCAATTTGAATGTAGCATATGCAAGAGATGTTGCTAGGATTAATTTAGTTCAAGGTGTGATTACTATCTCTAGAATTTCATCTTTACTTCTAAGGTTGCACGCATTCTTTCATGTCATATAGTTTAGCCATAAAACTTGGGCTGAAACATGTGGATTTAGATCCACTACTAATTGTAAGTACACCTAAGGGGGACAAAATACTAGTTGACAAATAAGTAGGACCTATCCTATTGCATGTACAAGGGAAGTCAATAGTGTTAAAGTTTGTTCTTTATCATTTGGTGGGGATTGATCTAATTTTAGGGATAGATTGGTTATTTAAAAACCATGTAATCATAGAGTGTAACAAAAGAAGAGAATTACTTTCAAGATAGGATCTCCATAAGGATAATCAGGTATTACTACTAGGAGATGAAGTAGAGAACCATCCATGTATAATATCCTATGTCAAAGCTACTAAGTACTTAAGGTAAAGATGTTAAGGATTCTTAGCTAGTGTAGTAGAAGCTCACTCCGAATCCAAGGAGCTTGACTCATTCTCAGTTAGGGTTTTATCAGAATATTTGGATATTTTTCCAGAAGAGCTACCAGGTCTACCTCCAACCAAAGGAATGGAATTTTCTATTGACTTATTACCAGGGACTACTCTAATTTCCAATGCACCTATAGAATGACAGATGTCCAGTTGCAAGAACTCGAGATTCAATTGAAAGAAATGATTGGCAATGGATTTATTAGATCTAGTGTTTCTCCATGGGGAGCACTAGTTTTTTTGGTCAAGAAAAAAGATGGATCACTTATACTTCACATCGATTATCGGTTGTTGAATCAAATGACAATTAAGAATAAATACCCATTCCAAGGATTCATAACTTATTTGATCAATTGAAATCAGCAACAGTATTCTCTAAAATAGATTTGAGATCAGGATAGCATCAATTAAGGATTAAAAAAGAGGACATCATGAAGAATGCTTTTAGGACAAGATATGAGCACAATAAGTTTTTAATGATGTCTTTTGGTTTGACTAATGCTCCAACAGCTTTTATTGACTTGATGAATCAAGGTTTTCATAAATATTTAGGTGATTTTGCCATTGTCTTTTTAGATGATATTTTAATTTACTCTCATAATAAACAATAACATGAGAAACACCTAAGATTAGCAGTCGAAGTATTGAGGAAGAAAAAGTCATATGTTAAATTCAGTAAATGTGATTTTTTGATGAAAGAAGTTTTATTCTTACATCACATTATTTCCAAGGATGGTGTGTCAGTTGATCCTTCAAAAGTGGCAACGGTTATAGAATAGAGCCAACCAAAGAATGTCACCAAAGTTAAGAGTTTTTTAGGACTTGCATGGTATTATCGGAGATTGATTAAGTATTTCTTCACAAGCAATTCCTTTGACTTTTCTAATAAAGAAGGATAATAATTTTACATGGGATCAAGATTGTGGAAGAGCCTTTAGACATTAAAGCATTGTTTGTCAACACTAGTTCTCACATTGCCACAACAAGTAAAAGACTTTGTTATTTATACCAACACTTCCAATCAAGGTTATGAAGTTGTCTTCATGTAAAATGACAAAGTAGTAGCTTATGCTTCTAGACAATTAAAGGTACAGGAAAGAATTATCCTATACATGATCTAGAATTAGGAGCATTAGTTTTTGCTTTCAAAGTGTGGAGATATTAACTATATGGAGCTAAATTTGAAGTGTTCACTAATCAGAATAACCTTAAATATATCTTTACACAACAAGACCTAAACCTAATACAAAGAAGTTGACTAGAGTTTATCAAGGATTATGATTTCAGTATATCTTATCATCCTAGACAAACTAATGTAGTTGTTGATGCTCTTAGCCAAAATTCATGTGGACAACTATCCAATATTATGGCCAATCAGTGAAAAATGATGGAGGATATCATAGAAATGAATCAAATATGCAATCTAAATTCACTCATGACAAAATTAACTATCTCCAATGACTTAGTTGACAGAATCAAAGTAGCTTACAATATTGATGAGTAGCTATAAGGATTTTTCAATCCCCTAAAACAAGTCAAAAAAGGAGAAGATATAGTCATTAGATTTGATGGTCGACTTTTTGTTCCAAGCAATGAAGAGTTAAGACAAGAAGTCCTACAAGAAGCACATCACTCTAAATACACCATTCATCCAAGATTTACTATGATGTATCAAGACATGAAAAAGACGTATTGCTGGCTATGAATGAAAATGGATATAGCAACCTTTGTTTTAAAGTACCTAACTTGTCAACAAGTGAAATTTGAACATCAAAGACCAGGGGGACAACTTCAGTCACTAGAAATACCTAAGTAGAAATGAAAAAAATATCATATGTCATTTTATAGTTGGACTACCTAAGACCAAGATGAACTATGATGAAATTTAAGTAGTGGTAGATCGACTCACAAAATCTGTTGACTTTATTCTAGTTCGAATAATAATGATTGGGGTCAATTGGTTAAACTCTACATGGACAATATCAATATGCTAAATTATGTTTAAACATGCTGAAAACAAGTTTCTCAAGTAGTCTCAATGATCTAATTATGATCTAGGATGATTAAACAAGATATATCATATTTGGTAATAGTTTAATTTTAAATAAATATGTCTTTCTCAAAATAATATCATTAAAAAGTAGCACTTTGACGGTCGGATGAATGCTGATTTGTCAACGATTCGGACCACCAATTTGTTAATCGGAAATCATTTTTGAAAAATTTGTCATCGATAGTCACCGAAATATTGACAACCATTCTATGTCACCATTTTTCGGTGACTATCGGTCACTATTTTTTCACCAAAATTCATTGACAACTTGCCACAGAATTTTACCACGGAAATATTTTAGTGTCAATTTGGTACTATTTTGCCACTTCAACTTAATTAGATGCAAAAGCTTCTAATGAGATGTCATCGAAATTATGTAATAATTTGCCACTAAATTTTGTCACCAAAATATTTCAGTGACAATTTAGTATCGTTTTGCCACTGAACTTAACTAGATGCGAAAGCTTCTCTCACTAAAATTTTTTGCAACAAATTCGGTAACAAACATCCTTTTGTCACTGAATTTTTACCCTTGTTGGTGACAAAAGGGGATTTTCCCACTAATGTTTAAAAATCATCTTCAAACCAATTACACTTAAATTAAATATATTCAAAACTTTTAGCTTACTTTAATTTAAAATAAGAAATTATATTGCATATATTTGAATAAGATGACCTTAAATAAATTATTAATAACAAATTGAAAAGTTTAATCAATTGGATATAATAATAAGTATTACAAATGACTTATAATATTATGAATATAATGTTTTTTATGTATAAATCCTATATATTATGTTAAATCCAATTAAACTCAGCTCTTCCCAGTTGAACCGTCCTTATTATGCACCTCTTAAAAATATGGTATAGTGTGTGATACAGTATTTAAAACTATGTTATTGCCACAACCTTACTAAGTATAAGTTATAAATTCAGACCATTTTGTCGTAAGTAATTGGCAATGGATAACTAGGATGAAATTATTTAACCTTCATTTGTGCCCATAATTTTATCTTCACTAAAGTAAAAAAATTTTCAAACTTAATAAATGATACAAAGAGATCCTACTCATTAAGCGTGTATATTCAAGCTTAAATAGTTACCTAATTTGTATCAAGGGGATTATAATTTAGAAGATATTCAGTTACTAAGCTTCAATTAAATACCTACTGAATCGAGTGGTGAGGCTAAAAATTTTTGGACTAGGAAATAGAATAATCCACCGTCATTTATCTAGGACAAAAGAAATTTAATATTACATGGACCACAATGAAAATGAAAATGATGTGGGGCACCATTTTGTAATACGCTAATTTGGCCCAAAGAATAGACCGAATCGTGATATTATAATTCGGAAACTATTCGTTAGACTACTGTATACAAACTTTATGAAAACGGAATTCAATCTTCAAGGATGCCTAAGATGGACTACATATGTGATTTTTATACAATGCATACTGAATCATATTACATATGATGGATCTTAAATTTAGGCCTCATGAATGAGTACTCCGAGCCATAAGAGAGGCATCGCCTCCCCTGCAGCTAAGAGGGTGACTTTCATATGCAATGATCATCCTGAGTTATACGAAGGCAACACCTCAAATGCAACTAAGAGGTTGAGTTCGTGAAAGATACATATGCATAATCAAGTTTTTCTACCTAGTTTCTGTGATTGGATTAAGTAATTTAATTACTTAATGCAAATGAGTTGCGATAAGATAAATATTGGATCGTGATTACCTATTGCACATACCCCGCAAGAGATAAATAACACAAAAACATCATCGGATGTCGAGCAAAATACCCTAGCACCTGATCTTCACATGGGTCTTCGTGCGGTATAAATGATATGCTCCTCCTACCCACGTTTCTATGTACACAAACATACACAAGTACAACAAAATATGTTTCGTGTACCTGAGTTTTCTTATCTTTATATTCCAGGATTTGAGGCCTACACAGCCTGTAGATAATTGTTAGCTTTTGCCTCAAAGTTGACACTCTACGTGATAATAATAATAATAATAATAATAAAATATTAAACACAATACGCAACCCATCATGCCATTGGCCCAATCCAACTCATACATAGTTCATGGGAATTCACAACACATGCCTGCAAAATAATATAATCCGCAAAATAATACAACCCACAAAATGAATCCGAATACACAAGCAAAACAACACAAGGCCTCCACCACCATTATGAGCCTCTGATCCGTGCGCTTAAGTTGGCCAATGCCACGAGACCTCATCTACAAAGATATATGAAGAAGATTATAACCAAGCAAGTTTGATTACCTGACCAAAATAACTACCTGTATTACAAAGTGGTAGATGGGTATTCTGTCATCCACGAAAAAATTTTAAACACTTCAGAAAACTCACATAGGGATGTATGTAGAGATAATTTCATATAAAACATATCAGCGTGCATGCATGACAACTTACACTTATAAAACCCTTACGTTGTCCCACCACCATATAACATGAACCGTAGTGCTCATGTGGCAAAAAATATTTAAGTTAGTGCCACAAATTCTAAAAATGTATTGCGATATGGAGTACCCTTTACATTGCACTACTTTAGAGTTTAAGGAGTACTAATGCAATTTATATTACTCGTGCATACCTCTCATGTTCATCAAATCATAAACCCTCCTACTCATATTTAGTAGGTTTGGGTAGGGAGTTGTATAATAAGTTTTTGAAGTTTAGATTTCTAAAACTATCAAGGGATTTCAGCCTTCAAGGTTTATTAAACTTGTGAAAATATTGGCTAATTGGCCCAAAAATATCGGCTAAATGGCCCGACATCGGAGGGATTCAATTAAATGTTGCTGACACCATCCTACATCTAAAACGTAATTAAACTCAACACACAAGGAGTCAAGTAGAGATGAAACAAGGAAAGTTTTACGGACCTGGATGAGTAGAGTTCTACATTCTAAATCAGCGAGCTCACTTTACGTAACTTAGCAAGAGATGAAATCCAAATCAAGATTGGATGACATCGGCACGCAAAATGAGGAAAGGTTCAACCCATGAATGACACATAGGAACATAATTAGTTGAATTATCATGATTAATAAAGTGTTAAGCCTCATTAGGTAGGCTTAATTAGGGTTTTGGTGTCAAATATATTTAGCTAGAAGAGTCCAGTCTTTGGTTTTATCAAGAAGACTTAACTAGACAATTTTTTAGACAAGGTGACAATGTCTAAATGAGCTAAAATTTAGACTAGTGAGCCATGAAACTCTAAGGGTTAAACACAAAAATTATCAAGTGCTAGCCCATGGTCCAACATGGCAAACGAGGCCCACAAATGCCAGGCTAAGGTGCTGGGAACAATGTTCCTCGACTGCGTGCTGATTTTCCTAAATCTCGTTCATGAGCTTGGAGATTTCAAATAGGCTTAGATAAAAAGTAGGATTATCCAACACCTTGAGCTTGAATCATGTAATTTCAAGTCAAGAATCCAAGGGTTTGGGCTTGAGTGAACTCGGGAAGGGAAGACATTGAGAAGGTCATTTCTGGAGCTAGCTGGACTTACTTAGCTTGGGAAAATCATAACACAAGATCTACAGAGCCATTGGCTTTCAAATTTTAAGGAGATATTACTGGATAAAACCCTATGGTCTGGGGGAAATTACATGAAATTTGATCACTAATAAGCTAAGTTTTTAGATTTCACATCCGAAGTTAGAGAACTATGGTTTTACCCTACGTTCCTGCACACTATAGAAAATTGGATTATCTAATATCCTATATGATTTTTAATTATTTCTAAAATTTACAAATTTCAACTAGACACTTTTTCAATCCATACATGTTTTTTATGTATTTTATGGTGGTCTTTTAACCAGCTCACTGAGAAGCATAATCTTAGAGCATGGCAAGACATACAAACATCACAACAACCACACCAAATGATTAGAGATTTTGTTCATACCTTTAAGGTGGTTACCTTAGTGTGATATTTTCACAAGAGCAAGCCAACAAGGATATCTACAAACATGTAAAGCACAGTCATCAAATATGCCTACATCAAGGTGTAAATATTGGGGAAAGTGTCGGCTAAGTCACTGTGAGCAAGAAAGTTGTCACCTTTTGTCATGTTTGGCACCATACATGCTCATACATGCATAATCAGATGACAGAATGCAAATAAAAAGTTGTACATCTAGCTCTTATGAACACAACAAGACCTAGTTCATATAAAAATACAACTTTCAACATAATATATGAATTTTCTACCAAAAGAGTGCAAACATGAAAATGCATAACTATTTTTATAAACATGAAAATGTCATGATTCTAAATCTTCTCAATTCCTAACATATATATCTACATAATAAAAATTCTAAAAAATACAAACAAATAAGCACCACAGAAATGAGTAGAAGGAGAATGGTTAGGCTTTTACCTCAAGGGGGACAAAGGGGAAGTATATTGGGGTTTCCCACGACCTACGACCCTAGGGGTTAGGCTTGGATTGGGAGGGCCTAGGAGAGGCTGGGAAGAGTTTGGAAGGAAGAGGGAAGGCAAGGAGGAAAGGGAGGGTAGGAGCAATAAGCGCCAAAGGGTGAAAAACTTGAAAATGAGGCTCTATTCATACGCAGAAAGTACTCTAGCACAAGGGAACTGGGAGGGCACCTTGGCATTGATCTCTACCAAGCTGGACCATGGCTAGGCCCACTGGTTAGAGGTGGAGTGATCCAAACCATACACAAGGTCAGGTCACGCGACCAGGCTCAAAGAAAATGGCAGAAGGGACTTAAACCTTAAATTTGTAAAGTGCCAAACCAAGGGTGTTTGGAGAGCGCCTTTGCTGAATAATGAATTAGGACATGTTATAGGGCAATTAGGTGGGTTATTAGTTATAGAATATGTCATTGTGGTGCTATGGTGTGTAATATATTTTATATAATTTTTTCCTATTTTTTTGGATTTTATTTAGGATCTATTACAAGTTAGTTATTATTTTTAACTCGAGTTGGAATTGAGTGAACTTTAATTTATGATATTGTCCTCCCGACGTTTCTCTTCTTCCCCAAACCCTCCACGCCGCCCCCTCTGCTCACCGCCAATGCCACCGCCTACCCCACCCCACCACTGATCGACGCCACCGAGCCCCACCACGTCGTCGTCGTGTCGCCCCGAGTGCCCCCTGCTACTGCCTGGCCTCCACGACGTGAGAAAGCCGCCGCGATTGCACTGCACTTCTGTCATCGATCCCGCCACTAGTGACTGTTATTGCTGCCTCGATGTCGCCAACCCTCCTATGGCCTTCCCTGACTGGATCAGAGCCCAACTCCGCCCATCTTGGCCAGATCTCATCACCCCCACCACCGACAGCCCCTGTTTTGCCTTTTTTTCGGCGAGCCACCGCCTCCGTTGATCTCGTCGACATCGTAGATGCTTTAGGCTCGCCGAGCCAGTGCCAATGGTAGCCCATACCACTATCATCCCGTCAGTAGCCACCAGCGATAATAGTCGCCTAGAAAACCGTCAGGAAGCTGCCGGAAAACCACTAGAAACAGCTGGAACCAGCAGGAAAACCGGATTTGCTAGAATTTGCATGATCTTCCACCGAACTCACCCAGTTGAACCCAATCGAACTTCGGACGCCGCCGAATGACGAATTCAAGCTCTGAGACACGCGACGAAACCATAGCCATCGATTTAATTGTTTGACACGGTGAATTTAATTGTTTGACGCGAAGTATAATTACCTCCGATTTACTTATTTAAAATTGATAATTATTAGCACAACATGTTAGGATTAATTGTTTGACACGATGAATGCCTGATTGTGAATGAAGTGATGATTTTCATGATTTGGTTAATATTGAATGAATGCTAGTAATCTAATTAAATAAATTAAATTTGAGCATGCTAATTGATTACAACATAACTTAGTGTGATATTATTATTGTTGATGTGGATCGTTGATTGTTTAATGGATAATGATTGTATTGTAAATATGATGTTCATGATGAGTTTGATGCATCATTTAGTTAGCGAACATTAGCTTTTAGATTTGATGTGTAAGTACAGAGTAAGAGTTTACCGCGTAAGCACGCAACTACGGTTGAAGCTTCTACCAAGCCCGTTTAGGACTCGATCCCGATTTATTGTCTCATTCTATCGTGATTTTTTTAACATGTAAGCGGATGTGTCGAGTGGTGGATTTATCATATCCCACTCCACATAGGTCATTTAACCGATCATATTTCTGGATTAATAACCCTCGAGGATGAGATTCCTCGAGTTTGTTTTCAAAACTCAAATCCAGCTCTGAATTCCCTACTCAGGCCTATATACATGTAGTTTTCGCTTTTTAATTAGACATGAGACAAGGGAAAGTCAATGGCCATGTCTTGAGATAGGGCTTGCGTTTGTCAAAGCGGGCTCTAGAATTAGTGAGCATCCATTCCATTCCCGAGGGATCCTAATAACTCCACCTTTGAGTTCCTCAAACCCGAAGAAGTGTGGAGGTTTACGGGTACTATTAAGCAGTGCATGTCTAGACTTGTGGCTTAAAAGGGAACTAAAGGCGCATGCCTAAGAGTACTTAGCATTTGTACTTAGGGCCAAGAGTAATAAGGAGGATGTAAGGGGTTGAGAGGAAAATGAATGATTTTCCTATGCAAAGGGATAGTTTAAAGTGGCCAAAGAAAGAGAATGAGATGGAAAGGGGACGCTGTCACGCGAGGTCAACGACTCCCATTATTGCCCTTATGATAGTTATTGAGGAAGAATAATAAAGTTTTTTATTCAACAGGATGGTTAGCTTCCTGTATTAGATTGTTATTAGTTATTTCTAGACCAGTAACACTCACTATTGACGTTTTTGATTATATATATATGTGAGAACTGTGAGGGATGAGCAGTGTCGTGACTGTGGAGGAGCAACACTAAAATCGTGCACACATATACTTTTCGAGTGTATGTAATGATGATGATGTGTATTGAACTGTGTAAATGAAATTAATATGCTATTATGTGAATTTATGATATGTATTATGCGTGTGAATGAAAATGGAAAGTGGAAAATGGACAGACAGAGCTACGGAGTGAGGATAACTAGAATGTGAAAACATGTTGTGTTTGGATTGTGTTTTCAATATTTATTGCTATAAATATATACTGTTTGTCGTTGACATGGTGGCCTCTATTGGACTTTTAGGGGAGACTCTGTCCGTTTTATTTTCAAAATAAATATTTTTTTTGAACTTTTCGTTTGTTTGGTTTGTTTGTATACTTGATTTCATACCATGGCATGTATGTAGCATGGTTGCAAGAATCGGAATCGGTTTTCCAGTGAATCGGAATTGGAATGGGGTAAAATCGGCCAAGAATCGGATTTTTTGAATCGGCTAAGAATCGGTCGGAATCGGAATCGAAATCGGAATCGGAATAAGAATCGGTCCGAACTTAAAAAAAATATGAAAATTTGACAATTCATGACAGAAATAGTTGAAATACATAATTATATAATTTGTCAACATAAATGCAAAAATTTAAGTATTGATACAACACGCAATTGGATATCAATTACCATGGCATTAAACATTTATTAGTATTACACATCAATTAAATATTAATTAAATATTAATTAAATATCAATTAACCCTAAATTAGGGTTAATTGACGTTTGAAAGTTAAAAAAAAATCAATCCAATTAAACATTAATCAATCCAATTAAACATCAATTAACATCATATTAAATATCAATTAGTATTAAACATCAATTAACACTAAATTTGCATCAATTGATGTCTAAATTTTTTTTAAAAAAAATAATTCATCCATTTAAACATTAATCAGTCTAATTAAACATCAATTAGCTCTTCAATACCCATCAATTAGTATTAATTATCAATTAAACATCAATTAGCATCAAATTAAATATCAATTAGCATTAAACATCAATTAACACTAAATTAGCATCAATTGATGTCTAACAATTTTTTTAAAAAAAATATTCATCCATTTAAACATTAATCAGTCTAATTAAACATCAATTAGCTCTTCAATAACCATCAATTAGTATTAATTATCAATTAAAC
>JAVDBV010059563.1:0-21333 GCA_032619315.1 Piper longum
ATCACCCAGTTGTATAAACCCGATATATATATATATATATATATATCGGGTTTATACAACTGGGTGATTCGCAAAATTGGGATTTTTTTTTACGTTTCTTAATTATGGAGAGCTGTTAGACGAGAATCTATCATCGTCGAGATGAAGAATAGCGGACCAAAATCTCAACTTACATATTATTTATTTGTTGTTTAAACTTATACTAATACGATGTATTTATATAAGAATCACTCAAATGTTTAATGATTGTGTAGTTGAACATAGATGCTTTTTGTGTTTTTTGGGTCTTAATATTGTGTAATGTAATTAAAATAAGATAAGACTCAATCAGGTGATTTGGTAATTGAGTTTTGCATTTGTTTGTCAAGAGACGAATTTACATCATGATGAGTGTTGTAAATCGGTCTAAGTTTTAAATATATATATATATATATATACATTTATATATCAATATGCCACAATTGGATAAAATGTTGGTCTAAATAAGAAAATAAGCATGGACAATAAGGCTGAATAGAGTAATGTTACGTGCCCCCATAAAAATTTTCCTATTTTTCTCTTCCTTGAATTTGAGTGGCTGGTTTGAGTTACCACTTGGATCATGCTTATATGACAAATTTTTGGTCAATCAAACTAAAAATGGGCAAAAGTAAGAAAATTTTTGATGGTGAACAAAAGATTTCACGGGTGAATATAGATTAGTAATATTTGCCTTTCAATAACAAAGCTGAAATAGATAGCACAATTACCACCTAAAAATTACTCTGAAAAAAACTAATTTGTATATCTCCATAACAGCTGCGAGGCGTAGTATTTGGAGCGATGCAGCGTAGCAGTATTTTTTTTTATATTTAGTATGGTATTAGGAGACGATGTATGCTTAATTAAAACCCACTCCTAAAAGGGTACTTGACGTGTTTTTATTTTTATTTTTTTATTTTTAATTTAAACATTATGAAGATGCTCCTATCAGATAGAGCTATGATCTATGTAGCACACTAGTGGGACCAATAAATTTGGCCCTCAGAAAGGAATGAAATAAGTAAAATTGTTTGGTCTAGCTACCCGGTGTTATCTAATGTTGCCTCTGAAAATCACAAGCCCGTCAAGTCACCCCTCTTGCCAAGTCTGGCCATTCTGTAAAAACACGAGGGAAATAGGCTTCACAGGAACAAGAAGAGAATCTGTGCCATAACTCTCTCACCATTTATTCAGCTCCCAAAGAGTACAATCAAAATGGAGGCATCATTTTGCATCAGCAGACGTGACGGAGTCGGTCACCGAGACGTGCTTGTCAAAGGATATATGCCATGCCCAGAGATGCCAAACTTAAGGAATGGCTAAGGTAAGTCACTGGTCTCTCGTATGATTCCGACGCCGAATCTAGCCGTCGAGCAGATAGATACCCATTACATAACATTACTATTCCAGACATGAAAAAACCCGTGTATTAGCATATCCTAATTCATGAAATACCTATCCATGTCTTGCTAGTCTTTAAGCATGGAACAAAAGCTTTGTCTTACAAATATCTTTGATAATCAAAACATTCATCAACTTGTCCGGCAGAAAACAGATAAATGGTCCCTTCCATTCCATCGAGAGACTGTCATACAAGACTGGCAGCCTCTCACAGTTTGACAAAGAAGAGATGCGAAAAAAAAATTCTTGAAAAAGTGAACTTGACAAGATAACTAATAATTAGTTCTTCTCCTAACCGCGGGAAGCCTCATCTTACTGATTTGGCTCTTCACTGTGTCTACCAAGCTCTTCCAAAAGCTAAACGTTGAATAGTAAGTTAAAATCTACAAAGTACAATTTCTGCTGTTTTTATCGAACACACCCGACAGGGTGACGCGTCATCGCTTACATAAGCACTACCCGCGACAATCACAAGGTAACAAGTAAAATTCTAGGAACACTTAACCACGTTGAGATGGAAAGAAACATATTCACATATGGCATGCAAATAAGTAAAAGAAAAAACATAATTTACTTACATGTCTAAGCCGGTGTTTATTAAGTTAGACACTACTAAATTATCTCCGAAATAATACCACCCAGAAGCACAAAAGCATACAACAAGATCGAATAAAGCAAAGTAAATATAGACGCGGTTTAACTTGTTCATATCTACCAAGCCCAAGGTTAAGAAAACACAAGTACCATGAAATCAAATCCAACAAAAGGGGAAAATAAAAATAAAAGAAGAAATTTACAAGGAGCCAAGAGCACCGGATGCAGAGGTTTATCGACCAATTCCTGCAATGCTAATAATAATCGATGTCAGAGTAAGAGTAGACCTTCCAAGCAACCAGGCCAGGAAGAGATCGGTAAACCGCTGCGCCCGAATACGCCACGAGCTAGCTCACCCTTTTACACATCAAAGAAAACTTTAACAAAAAAACAAAACAACACTAAAAAATGAAAACAAACAACAAGAAGAAAAGGCAATTAAGAAAAGTGTTTCCCCAGATCTGTGACTTTACTAAGCACTAAACCTGGTCAATCGCCATAAACCTCAAGAAGGTACTACAAAATGGAGTGCCCATGAGAATAAAAATTTCAGTACAAGTAAAAAAAAAGAATGGGGAAAGAAGGAACATAAGGCTAAAAGGGGTATAGGATGTGAATGTCACAAATGGTCAGCAACCAATAAGGAAAACCATGATAGGGGATTGATGGGGAGATGTGGATGGAGATGAAGATACTGTTTGGTAACAATCAAGAGCTTTCAAGGATTGATTTTTGAGGGGAGGGAGGGCCTAGGGAGAGTGAAAGTGGCTGGAAAGGAAATGGGAAGGCTGGCTCTATCTACTATCTGCACCACCCTTTGACAACAATAATTAACAAACACATGCGAGTTTTAATGTTTTTGTTTATGACAATAATGCCATCAACGGGATTAATTGAGTGCTTTTTTTTAACAAAGTTTTTAAAGTGCTCCTTTTAAGTCAATCATGGCCATTTTTGTGAGCCTCCTCCTATTTCTCTCCACTAATACACTTTCTCATCGCTCTTCCAGCCAATTCCTTTGAAACCATTCGGCGAGTTAGTGGATTAAAGACAGACGGAGTAAAACTTCAAAAAATAAAAATAGTGTCCAACTTATAAGAATGACTACATGTCATTTACTACTCCCGCGGATACTTACCAAGGACTTTTCGTTTTGGCTCTTTCCTAATAAAAGGCTAAAGTATAATTTATTTTCCACTTAATTGTGTGACCAACTCAAGTTAACGGGGACTCCTAAGTCCTAATAGAATTCTCAACAAGTAAGGACCATTGTTCACAGTATAGCTGATAATACAGTTTTGGGCTAACTGTTTTAAGTGTGTGTGTGTGTGTGTTGCCCAAAATGAACATTTTGCCCAAGTAAGCAAAGCAGGCAACGGCAATGGCTAAAACATTATATATTTTTTTAAAAACGGTGGTAATCAGTCACAACGATGACAGTCCCGAAAGCGAGTTTTTGTTAGGCATGCCTACAACAGTAATCTACGTAATCAACGTGACATTGGATGTTGATTCATTTAACAAGAAGATGGTTTATATTACTGTTCATGAATATTTTTATATTTGATGGAAGAAGAGTTATGTGATCGATATTATCTATTTAAATAAAGTGAGAAATTGCCCTCTCTCTATCTTCATAATTTTTATCGTACGAGCAAAGACTTTATCGAAGAAAAGTGTAGGAGAGAAATAGTTTTTTTATTTTTGAATTATTGAATCCAGTATGTTTTTCTTTATTTATAATCTGTTGTGACTGTGGCACAAGTTAAAGTTTTTTCCCAATAATTAGTATCGGAATATTTATGAAAAAAATCCGTACAGAGAGGATCACACGAAAGAAGACGGGAAAATGCTGTTTAGATTCTACAAAATCGTAATTGATATCTTTCTTTTCACCAATGTTAAACAAATTGGTATAAACGATATAAATTTCACTACCGTCATCAATTTGACATAGAAGATAAGATGAGGTCAATGATGTTTACGGACTTAGAAGGTTATATATTTGGTTAATTACATTTTTATGGGCATGTTATTATTTATATTTATTGGGTCATATCAGTCGTAAATAATATAGGTGATTTGTATATATGCTAATGAGAAAGTCTTATTTTTTAAGTTAATTTTTAGATTAAGAGATATCCGTGACACTTACTTTAAATTTTTTTTTTCCAAAAAAGTCTAAAAAGTAATATTATAGCTTGGTTAGGGCCTAAAGGGCCCAAGAGGATTCATGTTTGATCTCAATTTCTATCCAATATTTATCATGGAATGGTGTCATTTCTTCTGGATTTGCAAGGGAGTAATCGGCTATGTTAATTTTGAATCCTGGATGATGGAGAAGAAGAAAGATCGAGAAATTATTTGGACCTTGTTACTAATAGTTTAACTATGATGATGATCTTCTCTTCTTCATGTTGGTGAATCGGGGCAATGGCGTTTATAGTAACTGCCATGAACATTTAGAGGGAGAAGAAAGACGATTTTTTTTTAGACTCACCCATGATGTTTGCCCAATTACCATAATGAGACCATAATCATAATTATGCTTCCGCATGTAATGATGCATATAATGCTTGTTTATTAATTAGGCATATAATGATTGTTTATGATTGTTAAGTTTGCTGGTGACCGAATTTTGTATGATTATATTTTATTATGCATAATAAGTCATTTTTCTTTAATTTGATGCCTATTATTGAAAATATTTTATAGATAAAATTAACATTTACTAATCATGTGGATATAAGAATCGCCTAAAAGAGATTTAGTCTGGTGATTAGTGAAATTTGTGGGATTAATTACAATTTCTTTATTAGGTTGTTTGCATATCCAAAGATAACAAATATACTTGTTTTGAAATTTTGTACTTATTCAATAATTGATATCTTATGACATCTTTGTTTGTTTATGTAATATTATAGTTTGCCCAAAGGTGCTTATATTATGCACGATGATGATTATTTGAATTTACATTCATGATTTTAATTTTGAGCATATTTTGTGTGTATTCCTTGTATATTTATCGTCAGGTGGAGGAGGCTTATCTTCCAAAAAGCATTGGTCTAAATTTTGTACCCCTAAATGATACTCAATTAGAAAAGACAACCCATAAGGCTTGAGAAAGAGCTAACAAACTGAACTCGATGTTCATGAAAATGACTATTCATGCCAATATAAAGTCGATCCTTCCATAAATTCACGATGCTAAAGAAATTTTGAATTACGTGGAAGATTGTTTCCGTAACATCGATAAGTCACTTGCTGGGACGCTTATGACTAAGTATGATAGATCACGTAGCATACAAGAACATGCCCTCTAAATGACTAATTTGGTTAAGCAATTGAGAAGTTTAAGAATGATTATGGATGAATTTTTCCCTGTTCACTGTCTTAAGAATTTGGTCCATTTGAAATCAATTACAACACTATTATGGACAGGTCAACTTTTGGTGAAATGGTTAGCATGCTAATACAAGAACCGGTATGTTTGAAGCAACATGGAATCCATACCATAAATAGCATGACTCAAAGAGCTAAGATGAAAAGAAAGAAAGTTAAGAAGGGCAACAAGAAATCGTCTTTCAAGTCAATCGAGTTAGAGGATGAAAATTTTGCTCCAAAGAAGGAAGTTAAGAAATATGTACATTATCAGAGAGATTAAGGCATAGTTCCAAAAAAAAAAGTAATGATACTACTTTTGACCGTGAAAAAAATAATTTTATATTTGACTCGGTCGGGGAAGAATCAAACGTTAAAAAATTATTATGATTAATTATATTATATTCTCTATCCGGTTAATTCTATCCGGTTAAATATTATATTTTAATTTTTATTCGGTTACCCGGTTAAATAAAATACAAGTGTTTGGGGTATTTTTTACATACCCTAGCTGTCATTTCATTATATAATTTGTAAGGGGGCGTCACCCTTATCTTATTCTCTCATCTTCCGGAGTCAGCTTCTTCCTCACTTGGGTATCTTTCTTGCTTGTGTCATCCATGATTTGTGTTAATGCTACCGCCACTTCCGCTCGTCGATGATGAGTTTTCACCTTGCCCCCAGCTAGCATACCGGCACCCCCATGACCGCCTTGCGACGATCTTTCTGATCGTATCTCTCACGACCACCGGCGCTACCGCAGTCGCCGCCTACAACCGAGTTTTTGGAGCCGGTCTACACCGTCGCTGCCATTGTTTTGGGCTACTTTGTGGCGTCTATGAGCCACCATCTATTGATCCAACCACCACGATGGCTTCCTCTCACCTAGATCTATATTTTGAGATCACCTATGACCATCGCCATAGCCGTGATCGCCGCCAGCGAACCGCGGCCGACGATGACGATTCCCTACCTTTACGGCCAATTTTTGGCCAGCCCATGGCTAGACTCTGCTGGTCGTCACCATCAACACCTTCCCCATCACGCCCTCTCTCGATCATGACCACCGACGCCACCAGACGCTCCATCGTCGACGTTCTCCGGCGATGGGCACCGCCACCCCTATTCAACTTGTTTACCCATTACATGTAACGAGTCTGTTTGCCCACGATCGCGTCCGCCTGATGGTGACCGCGTTTGTCTACCCGAGTCTGTTTGCCCATGTTCGCATTCGCCTGATCATGGCCGAGTCTGCCAATCCAGTTTAGGTCCACCCAGCCAACCCAACCCATTTCCAGCCGGGTTGGTTCAGACAATTTAGTTTGGGCTGGTTCAACTTAGTTTGGTCCGGTTTAGCTCGTATTCAGCCGTTTCTCGACCATTTTTGGTAATTCGAGAGTCTTTTCATTAGTTAAGATGCATATTCACATTTGTTAGTATGTTTGGATGTTATGAGTATTTTTATTTATTTATTAATTATTTTATGTATTCTATATTTATTCATGATTATTAATTTGTTATTATTTATATATTTGTTAACTATGAGGAATGATTATGTGACTAATTATTGTAATTTATAATGTATTTATTCATAGGTATTATTTTTGTTCATGTTTATTTATTTTAATTAATTAATTATTTTCTTACCCGTGTTATTATTTATACATATGTACTTCGTTTGTTCGTATATTTAATATTCAAAATAATATCTTCATGAATAATTAATATTATTTATGTATTTATTTTTATTCATAATTAATAATGATATATTTACTTATTCATATTAGCCGTATTTATGTTAATTAAATTGTATTTATTTATTTATCTTTTTGTATGTTCGCTTGTATAATATTATTTATTATATTTAATTATGCATTCTTGTATTGTATAAATATGATATTATTATTCATGATTAATGAATATTAACTAATTATTATTTATTTATTGAATTATTATTTTATTATTTATTTATTTATTTAGTCATATGCTTACTAACACGAGAATATCTATAATATTACTCGTGTTTAGATGTGTATTTATATACTATAATTATATTATTATTTTATTATTTATGCTCATTGATTTAATATTTATCTAATTATGTATGAGTGTATTCCTTGATTATTTATAAATTAATTAATTATTATTATAATATCTTGATTTGTGTGCCACTTGTTTTTTTCTAGGTTGTTAGCATTGTTTTATTTATTTTTTGATGTATTAATGATATGAGCACACACTAGAAGCATGCATCATATAGAGATATTAGTATTTTATTTAGTAATGGGCTTCGATATAGGTTACGCATGTTAAACTCATTAACTTAAGACGCAAGACCCCACTCATCTAAATTAGTTTTCTGTCTCATTCTTGGTATATCGGTAAACCTTCCAGGTCAGTATAATTATTTAAAATGTTGTATTTTCCCTTTTGGCAGCCTTGGTCCATCTGAGCCCAAATTTGACCACCATGCAATGAATGCAACCGTGGTCAAAGAATTAACTCAGTCCGACACGGAGCCGCACTTTTAAATTACTTGAAAGATAAAATACCTGCCTCATGCCGAAAGGGGTGACAGGGCACAATGGCGCAAGACGACTCATTATGCACTTGTGATATCGAGAGGGTGAGTCAATGGCAAATATCGGTAACTACAAGTCGTGGGCCACGTAGCGTGTGTGCGCATGTATGGGATGGTAGCCGGGTGGGGTGGCCACCCCTCCCGTCATAATAAGAGCTCAGTATAGGCTCATAATCACTAAAATATTTGTGAAACATTAATGGGGTATATATTGACTTGTTTCATGTAATTATACAGCTTAGTGGTTTTATCACTAACGCGGTTCTATGACCGCAGGTGAACAACTTCAGACTCATGCTTAAGAATATGGTGGACAGTTCTCTTACCAAATTAGGTTTGGTGAATTGATAATAAATTGGACTTCGTTTTACTCTCTTGAGTTATAAGTGTGGCTATGGGAAATAGTCCAAGACTGTGAGACATTTACTCAAGTAGTTAATTTATTTTATGTTTTGATGTATGCTATCATAATATGATTTATTTTTATGATTAATAAATTTCTAGATTTATTTGCCGTATTATAATTCAAGTTTTTGCATATTATGTTTACAAATTTAACTTTTTAAGTAACACCCGGCCCGGTTAGGGTGGGTCGTTACAACTTTTGTATGTTTTGAATCAAACTTAACTGAAGTTCTTCTTAATACATGGTGTATTGATCCTGGAACCACCACTCAAATTTTAAATACCATGTTGGAATTCATTATGATCCAGAATACAAACCCAAGTAAGGACTGCATACGAAAAATCGGGTGAAAGCTCCAGTTAAAGGAATCAGAACATATTGACTCATTTTGGATACTAGGAATCACTTATTAAGAACACTTTGCGTCTTTAATATCATTGTCAGCATTAGATGTATCTGGATATTATTGACGGTTTCAGTTTGTATAAGAGTAATCATTTAGCAGGTTCTGATACTTTTATTAATGGTTTGTATAAATTAAAACTTACTAATTTATTTTCTGAATTTCTTCTTATGGTTCATCATATTGTTAGGATGAAACGTAACATAGTGGATGAAAATTCTTCTTACTTGTATCATAAATGTTGAAGTCATTTATCTAAAGAAAGAATAGAAAGATTGGTGAAGAATGAGATCCTTCCTGGTCATTTGATATTCCTTCATTTAATGGTGAAAAATATTTTATCACATTTATTGATGGTTTTTCACGTTATGGATATATTTATCTATTGTATGAAAAATCACAAGTAATGAATGCCCTTGAGGTATACATTAGTGAAGTTTAATGACAGCTAAACAAAAAAGTAAAAATCATGAGGTCAAATAGAGGTGGAGAATAATATGAAAGGTAAATGAAGCAGGAAAATGTTAGGGTCTATTTGCAAAATTCCTCGAAAAACATGACATATGGGCTCAATACACTATATCAGGCACACCACAACAAAATAGTATTGCCGAAAGAAGTAATCGTACCTTAATAGATATAGTTAGAAGCATAATTAATAATACCTCATTGTCTAAATCCTTATGCACATATGCACTTCAAACTGTCATGTAACACCCCGACTTGGCTCACCCGTGAACCGACATGAAAATGTTACCAGCAACCGAACCGTTCGCTAATCTATTAGATTTGGTTAAGCCGACCCGGATATACTCTCGGCGTCTTAAGATGATGATACGATTCGTTATATGCACGGGTAAATGCATAAAATCCTAACGGGACACTATATGGATGACATGCAACAAATTTACACACCAACACAGTTGCAATAAAATCAAAAAGAAATTATAAATAAAAACGGACAGATACTCCCCTAAAAGTGCAATTAGGGGCCACCCTGTCAAAATAATATATACAACTATATATGGACATATCAATAATTTCATTCTTAAAATGTAATCTACTATATACACATTTTCAAACTTGGGTCTCAACCCACCTGTGCATTCTTTTCACAATTCACGTCATATCATCAAGTCATAACATTCAGTCATCAGCATATCATCATCTCTTACCATTTTCTCACATCAATTTCAATGTAAATAAATCATACATGAAATATTAAACATTTAATCATCAAAACATATGTGTGTGCAAAAGACCTCACTGCTCCTCTCTCCAAGCTAGCACATCCGATCAAGTTCATCACCTACATATATTATAAAAAACCGTCAATAACGAGTGTTACCGGTCCAAAAAAATAACTAATATCAAATTGGCACAAGAGAGTTAACCCTCCTGTTGAAGGAAAACATCATATATTTCCTCAAGAACTCTCATAAGGGCACAAATGGGAGTCGTCGCCCTCGAGCGGCAGCATCCCTTTTCCATATCATCCTCTTTCCTTAGTCATCTCATCTATTGCGTCTTGCATCAAATCTCATTCTGGTTCATCTCAGCCCTCTACGTCCTCCATTTTACTCCTAGCCTTGAGCTGATGGCTGAGTACTCTTAGGCAGTCGCCTTTAGTACCCTTTGAACCACAAGTCAGAACATGTGTTGTACTTAATAGTACCCGTAAACCTCCACGTTCTTCGGGTGTGAGGAACTCAAAAGCGGAGTTAGCAGGATCCCTTGGGATGAAATGGGTCCTCCCCAACATAAACCCGCAGACGAGCACATGCCCTATCTGAAGACATGGCCGCCTCCCTCTTTCCATCTCTCACTGAAAATACGAAAACTATACATATATAGGCCTGGGTAGGAAATTTAATATAATAGGCCTGAAGGAAACTTGTGGTGGATCTTATTTTCGAAACCATACTCGAGGGATCTCATCCTCGAGGGGTATTAATCCGAAAATACGATCGGCTAAATGGCCCGAGTTAAATAGGATCCAATAATACACTACTTAACTTGTCCTGAAAGTAGAAAACCAAACATATAATGGAATAGATCGTAAAACAGAGGCGAGCTCTAAACGGACCTGATAGAAGCTCCAAGCGTGTCATCGCGCCTAGGTGGCAAGCTCCTACTCCATACATACACAGCAAATCTAAAAGCTAACGCCCGCTAACTAAATGATGCATCAACTCAATAAACATCACACACAACACCATCCATTAAATAATCATTAACAAAATATCTCTAGATAATTTTATTCACTCTGATTTTATTATATTTTCCTAAGCTACGTTACGGTTAATTAACATGCTCGAGTTAATTCACCTAATTAGATCACTAACATTCATCCATTACTAATCAATCATGAATATCATTACTTCTTCCATGCTCGGACTTTTATCATGGCAATCAATCAATTCTAACATGCTGTGCAAATAATCATCAACTATTATTAATCAAATTAGACGTAATTATACCTCACGTCGTCGTCAATCGGTGACGGCTAGGGTTTCATAGTGCGTACATCTCGAACCTTGAATTCGATGCTCGACGAAGTCCAAATTTTGACCGGGTTCGATTAGGTGAACTCCGCAAAAGATCCGACAAATTCCAGTAATCTGGTTTTCAAGGAAATTTCGGTGGTTTTCCGGCGGGTTCAATGGTTTTTCGGCAACTTTTCGGCGGTTTTACGGCTACAGTCGCCGATGACATCTAGTGGCCGGATAGTGATCGTATTGGGTACCATTGGAACTAGCTCGGCGAGCCCGACGCATCTATGGCATCGACGTGGCCGATGGAGGCGGCGGCTTGGCGAAAAATGGCTAAAAATAGGGCGGCGGCTATGGGTGGCTAGATCTGGCCGGCCAGGGCGGTGACGAGCTTCGATCTAGTCGAGGAAGGAAGCTGGTTGGTTGGTAATGCTAAGGCAACCACTGGACTGCGATGGCGACGGTCACCGGTGACGAAATCGGTGACACTAGCTATCGCTAGGCGTGATGATTCCGGTGTCGCGGCGGCCAGGTGGCCGGGTCTGGTCGGGGTGGCACGGCGACGCTGCGCAAGGGCGGAGTGGCGTCGATCGACGGCTAGGCCGCGCCGGCAGCAGCAGCGGCAACCACCAAAGGGGGAAGGTGATTGCTAGGATTTTGGGTGGAGAGATGTGTCGGGGGAGAAGAAATGGGATCGGTGGCAAACTCGTAAATAAGTATTCACTCGATGCCGACTCGAGTCAAAAATAATAACTAACTCGTAATAAATTCTAAAAAATCAAAAAAAAATCGGGAAAAATCCCGTAAAACAAAACAAGCACCACAACATCCAAATGAGATGCTCTATAACTAATAATCCATTCAATTACCCTATAACACGTCCTAATATGTTATTCGGCCTAAAACTATTTCTACGGTACAAATACTATTTCTTGATATTTTGGGTCTCGACCAACATGTTCATTCTATTCACACTTCACTTCTAACTAGGTCTTGGCCCACCTACAAATTTTCATTTCCACATTTATCATACGACTTGCACACTAATATATATTTCGGATCCTATTATTACTATCCATTTCTAATTACCAAAATCTTCATCATATCATCTTTTACATCAAACAATTTCACCACAAAAATTTTATTTTCATAATAACATAACAAAACAATCAACATAGCAAAAATAAACATGTTGTCGACAAGCATGTATGTCTTTGCGTGTGCCAGGTAAGTAATTGCTCCTCCATCCAATCCGGCGTGACCAATATTTAATCCTCGCTTATATATATACATAAAAGAAATATCAATAACAAGTGTTATTAGGCCAAAAATATAACTATATAGCAAATTAGCAAATGAGAGTTGACTATCATTTTGAATAAAAATATTTATATACTTTTCGTGAACACTCCTAAGGGTTTCCACAGAAGAGCCACAAGGCTGCAGATCCGATAACATCTCGAACTAATTGGTATGATGCATCTCTTGACATTTTCATATTTTCTCATTTTCCTGGTCCCTTGGAATGACCAGTATATCCTAAGCCCTTTTTTCCTTCATAATTCTCCCAACCTTGAGCATGAAAGTCGAGTACTATTTAGCAATCACCTTTAGTACCCTTTGAACCACAATTTCGAACGTGCGCTATATTAAACAGTACTTATATACCTCCACGTTTCTCCGGATGTGAGGAACTCAAAATGAGAGTTGTTAAGATCCATCAGGAATGAAACAACCCTCTCACTAATCCAAAACCCGCTTTAACTACCACGTGTACCCACTCATGGTATGTGCGAGTCGGTTTTCTTATATTTTTCAGTGAATTTTAGTGATCCAATTTTCCTACAATTTCTGGCAGCTTTCCAACAACTTTTCTGACGAGGCAATCGAGGTTATGGGTTGGCATTGGCTCTGCAAGTTCAACCCAATGGTGGTGGCAGTGAGGACGACAACGGTGGAGGGGCATGGACGGCTGCGAATCGATGCAATGAAGGGCGGCGCGATCTCGCATCGTCAGGCATCGTGGCGTCTAGGCGGTGGCCGGCAATGCTCGGGGCGGCACGACGACGACACGACGAGGCTCAGCAGTGTCGATCAGTGACAATGCGGAGGCCGAACGGGTCGTCGATAGTGAGGATGGGGTGGTGTAAGGCGGCGATCAGGGTTTGGGGGAAGAGAAGGTCAGGGTGAGTCTCGGGGGTAGTCTTGTAAATAAAATTTGACTCGACTCCGACCCGACTTGAGTTAAAAATAATAAATAACTCATAAAAAATCCAAATATAGGAAAAAAATCTCATAAAATATAAGACAGACCATAACATCATAATGACATGTTCTATAGCTAACAACTCGCCCAAACTGCTTCGTAACACGTTCTAATCTGTTATTTAACTTAAAAATAATTATACGGTCTAATACTAAAGTAAAAAAAATTGGGCGTACTCTCGTATATTAAGATAACTCATTTTGATCTTGTTTTACTGACATTATTATCATATACTTGAGTACACATGACCCTCGTGATTCATAACACAAGATCAACCTCGGCTCAATACGCGTGTTTAAAATTGACTCGAGTGAAAATAACGGTCAAACCAATTAATTTTAACTATAAAATCCTTATTCGGATCACGGGTTTTACATTAAGGTACTTAGAATGAATGAATGACTATATGCTAACGTACAAGAGATTTGAATAACTTGAAGTAATTGGTTATCGGTATTCAAATTTTACTAGATGTCTTGATAGTGTTCTTGTTAGCAAATGGAGCAATTTCATTTAAAAGTGCTGAAAAATCATTGCCTCATCCATTATAAAAGCTAAATTTGTGGCATGTTTTGAAGTCACAACTCATGTTTTATGGTTGCAAAACTTTATTTCAGGACTTGAGGTAGTGTTGTTACGTTGAATGTTTATCCATTTAATAGAATATAATTTATATTATTGTTCACGAACATATCTATATTTGACAAACGAATAATTACGTGATGGATATCTATAGTTGTCTATTTAAATGAAATAGGAAATCATCCTCTCTCTATCTTCACAATTTCCACCATATGAACAATGATTCCATCTCTTGGGTGTAAGAAGAGAGGAATAGGAGAGAAATAGCTTCTTTGTTTCTTGAATTATAGAATCCGGTATTTTTTTCTTTATTTATGCTTTGTGGTTATGGCATAAGTTAAAGTTTTCTCCCAACACGTGACGCTTCTATGCTACTGACACACAAGACCAGAGACGAACAATAAGTACATGATCATATTGTTGCTCATGATTTGTAACGCAGGTTGTATGGTATCATGACGTAGTAAGGGCTGAACTTCGGTGTCAAATGATGATTTCGTTAAGGTAGGGACTCTATCTGGCGTGGGAACGTGCTTGACATCCAGAATTGATAACCATTGCCAAGTTTTTTTTTTCTTAAGGTAAATAACCAAGCTTGACATACCCAAGTGCTGCCATTGCCAGCAAGTTCGGCATCCATACAGGTGGCGGATACATGGCAGCACAGTAGAGGTGCTGCAGCTAAAACGGTGAATGAGGAATGTTCTAAATAGCATCTTTTAATTGATGAAGGAAAGCAGTAAACCACGAGAACAATTGTGACGTGTCGATCACGGTGTTCAAACATTCTTGCGGCATCTGATCGCTTGATAAGGGCCATTGTTCACTGCTTCTAACCAATAAAACCTCATTAAAAACTACTTTAAAAGTAACTTGACCGCCAGAAATAAGTCATGACCAGAAAAAATTGATATCAGATCATATATTCTGGCCAGAATGATTGCACCTTCCATTTTCTTAACTCGTCGTATAATGGCAGCATGAACAATTGTCGATGAAGATGATGGCAACGGTGTACAAAGTTGCCCAAGTAAATGACATTTGAAAATTCGCAACCTGAAAATTTATTATTGAATCTAGACTACAGACATAGATAGATTGATTGGTCACGAAGGTAAAAAGAGATAACTTCCAACGATAGCTCACCAGAAAAACAAAGACAAGAGTCGAAGAGCGGCACCTCAAATTTGGACATCAAGTGGACTTGATTCAGAGGTTGTCATGGTTACAAGCAAGCGGCTAAAACAGTTGAACACACATATAAGGACTATATCACAATAGAGCTGGCCCAAAACTGCATGGCGGCGGCTGCTGAGCTTTGTGTAGCTTATGGCGCTGGTGGGTTCTGGCTTCGATTCTTCTGGATCTAAAATTTTCTGCCCAAGGATATCAAATAGATAAGAAGATGATCTAGGTGAACAAAACTTGTATTATTTCCAAAAACATTGTCAATACCTATTTATATCTCCCACTAATACAGATTGCGAAATTCATTTCCACCTTTTCCCCAATACCTGTTAGTTCACACAAGCTAACACAAAATATATCCTCTACATAGTCCCAATGCAACATAATTTTTCACACAACAATGTAACACCCCTAAAGCATTACATCCAAATCTGGAATTTTCCAATTCGTGATGCAAAATCCATTGAATAAAGGGGGAAATTATTGAATTACCAAGGCTTCAGATGCAAAGAATGATGATATTTCAATACTCTGCGAAGGTTAGCTTAGTGTTACAAGTAACATGTATGATGTTAATTGCCCTAAAGTTACGTAATACATCACTCATTCAAAAACAAACCCGGTCCAAAGGAAAAAACAATGGCGTGAAGGTGCAAGTTTTCAATTTTCTAAGTTGTAATTCTAACCTCAGTGAATGGTTGCCTCCTCAACCAGGTTATCAGATTTAGTAAGACTATGACAAACCCACCACTTATATACATTGTCGGACCTGCAGCAATGCAGCAGACCTTGTCACCTATAACCACATCTTCTGACCCAACATGAACTAGGTTTGATCCTTTTTTCAGAAACTTATCCTGCTGCATTTTTCATTTGAGGGCCCAATCGTCAATGATGTGTCAGACCCAAAGTATTTAACCAATAATTGTTATAAGAATTATCAACCATCGCCATCACGCTTCCGTTTTCCTGATTTGCCTACTTTAGATGTTTCTAAGGCTTCGGTGGAAGGTCCTTTCTCATAAAAAATAGCTGTATCCAAAGAATAGATCCTGAGAGCTAGAGCAGAAAGGGTCGATGTTTTGGCTGCCGCTGAAAATGATGACCAATACCACCATTCAGTTTTTAAATGATCTGGCCTAATCATGTCTTCAAACACAAATGTTGCCTGAATCATCTGCGAAGGAAAACACAAGGGCAATAATCAAATATCATTGACTAATCATTTCCATCACCTACAATTTTTGTATTAATTGTAGTAGCATATAACCTTCCAAGGAACTATACTCAGCAATAAATCACAAATCAAGGTCAGCTTTTAAATATAACGTAAGTACTCAGGCATATTCTACATTAAAGAATAATTTGCTCTTCAAGACCATGGATCCATAGACATTTCTCCTTCTCCCGTTACCCCTGTTACAAACATATGGTATGGGATGCGGTTCCATATCATACAGAACTCACCAACCAAAATTATTCCCAAAATGAAAGCCAAAATTATCCTCCTGTGGAACTAAGACTGAGAACACCACAAACCCATACTCCATACCACAGGGCTGTAACATCCCCTACTGCCTATTTCCAAACAAAGCGGTGTCATATGCAAGGACACATCCTGAAAGAGCAGAATCTGGCAAAAGATTTACTGCATGGAATCTCAAATGCAACACCCTTTTTATAAGCTTGAGATAAACAGTATAAGATATATTGAGTTTAAAACCTAGTAAAATATCTAGTATACATTAAACATTCCCCATGGCATATGACTCACCTCAAATATTGTTTCCGCTGTCTTCACAAATGCACGCCAAGCACACCTTCTGTGAAAAAAACCCCGTGCCGGACGTAGTGCTTCATCCAATACAGATGCTTCCATATCAAGTAAGTTTATTTTAAGCCGCCTTAAAATTTGAGAATCCCTCCCAGTCAAAGACCTCAATGCTGCCTCAGGAACAGCAAAGCTTTGACTGCTTTCACTTTCCTGGATTTGCGCAGATGCATATTCTACTCTCAGATCTTCACCATCAGTCATCTCAATGCAGGTCTTATCCCCTGTACAGGGCCAACATTCTCTACCTAATGATCTATCATCAGCTCCATCATATGACACTGATAAACCTAACTGGCCTTTGCTTAAAATAATCTGCTTCTCATATGTTTCCTCCACTGCAGGTGAGGTGGACAGTAATGTTTGATCAGTAAAAGCAGATGAATATGGCATAAATGATGGATTTCCATTTAAGCCAATTAGTCCAATTTCCTTCACCAGTTCCTTGTTTGAAATTTTTGCAATAAACTTCTTACTTATCTCCTCAAAATTGAAAGGACAGTCTGGTTCTCTTGGAAATTTGACAAGCCTTGAGCTGAAATCAAATCTACCTTTCTTCCATGCTGCTCCTGTAACATCATTCACACTGGCAGGATCCCTTTCTGCATGTTTCCCTTCAAGATCATAAGCAGATCCAGGCATACATCTGCCACCATTATGGCCTTCGAGTTCAGAAGCACTGCAAAATGTTTGATGACAGAAGAGACAATGATGTTTCAAAGGCCATACAGGTTCTAAACACTCACAACGAAACATTCTTTCTTCAGTACATATCTTTGCCTTGTTACCGCGTTTTCTTGGATGATCATTAACTGCTGGTTCACAAAAACTGCCATAACGTTTTTCTAGAACTGAGCTAGCCTTGCAAACTAGGGAAGGAAATGCATCATCACCATCATTAGAATGTTTAGATGGAAACTTGAGAGTTTCTTTACAATGCTCACTTTTACCACCTAATTGTGTGGGGGGAAACTGTAACCACTGTGAAATAGATTGCCTCAACCCTCTCTCTGAAAAATTATCCTCTCTCAAGGAGACAGAAAGGTCGATAATTTCAGCATCAGTAAGAATTGAAACCCAAGTAGGTACATTCTCTTCAGGCTTCATGTTTTTGACACAAGGACCACAGTGTGCTTTATTTTGTTGCACAGACTTGCTCCCACCTATCACCAACCAAGGACAACCACGAGGGCTATTCAAGGCCCAGTATAAATTACCCTCAGCATCCCTCCCAACAAAATCTCTTCGCAAAGCCAGTTTGTAAAGCTGAGACCACAAATAGGATATGCGGTCTTCCAAATCAACCACCCGGGTCTTCAAGGGAGAGGCTTCCAAGGAACAAGCTTCCTGTGGTTCACACATGTCTTCGTCTTCGCTTGCACTATGGTTATGGGCCATTGGTATTCGTTTAGATTGATGGGGGCAATCTATAAGGGCCACCTGCTCTGAGGGGAGAGTTTTCACCACCCCAATCGAGGAAAAATTTGAAGCTTCCTGAGGAGTCAAGGAACCATCTGCATAATGATTTCTATCTGAACCACAACATAAATTAACAAGTTTGTGTCGAGTATTAGAAATAGAATCTACATTCTGCATCTCAACATCCATTGGGCTTGACGGCTCACAAGGGAGACACATTAACTTTCTATCATTTAACATATTCCCACAGTCATTCAAGCCATTTTCAATCTGGCTTCCCTCATGTATCATATCACGGGATGTGTTTTTATCTTTCTCCTTTGTATCTACACACCCATCATTGGAAATTATCACATCCCTTGTAGTCTCATTTGTCACTCTAGAACTCATATAAAATTCCCTAAATTTCAGGTTTCTCCAATCATTAACAAGAGAACGAAGCTTCTGCTGAAGATCAGATGTAGCCTCAGCACACTTGTCAATATGCACCCTGATAGCAGTTAAATTTAGGGCTTCATTGCACAAGAACCTCAGCAAAAAAGTTCTCTGCATAGGAAAAAGGTAGTTTATTAAAAGAAAATTAGAAAATGAAAGTGAAAATAGAGCACTTTAATTGATGTGCCCAGATACACAGGTTGGTTTAAACAGTCCATACTCAACGAAAAATAGGCGTTCAATTTAGTTGAAAAAGTTGGACTACAAATTTACAGGCAATTTAACATACTATATCCTATACAATTAGATAACTAAATATCCGAAAGCACATGGAAAACACATCCACAACCTCCACTCATCTCTCATTCACACATCCACACCAATCCATCCCCCACTGTTTTTATCTCCCATAAGCTATAAATATGTTCTGTTACTTTAATCAAACTTATAGACAAATAATAAAAAAAAACAAGGTTCAAGAATTCCTGCTAATAATTTGATGGATTTGATTATGTGATGCTGGCTATAGAACCCCATCGACACCACCTCCATTAGCACTTACACAATCGCTCTCATTCTGACTCTAGTAAATGAAGACCATCCAGTTATCTGAATGCAGACTTGCACAAAACCTATTATGATGCAATGCATCTACATCCATCAATACTGGTGTAAATGAGCCAAGCCAAGTCGAGCATCACTTTGTTCATGTTTAGTTTGTTTCTACACCAGTTTGCTCAAGCTCGGTTTATTGCCAGGTTATAAATTCTGAGCCGAGCTTGAGCCAAATACTTGCTTGCTGAAGTTTGGTTAATGTCCAATTAAACCAGTTTCAAGTTGAATCAAACCAAGCCGAACCAAACTAATTGATGGTTCTACCGAGTTCAAAGTCAATTTTTATAGTAAGATCTTTCAATGCACAACAGCAATCATAAAAGTGATAGAATTATAAAATATATGGATTCCTGGAGGCATACATGCTATTAATATTCAGGATAAAAATGTATTAAGTAAAATATTAAAGGTAGGCTGCACATTTTGTAAAGCAAATTGCATTGAGCGCAACTTTCAAGGTGAATCGAGCCGAGCACTTCTTTGTTCAAGCTATGTTCATAGTTCATCGAGTTATTATTATCAAGCCAATTATTTGTTTCAAGTTCTATATTAATGAGCATGTGTTTATTTACTGCTTTCTCTTTAGCTTCGTTGTTCTAGTTTTAGTCTCAACCCCTTTCCTTACAATTGCAATCTTGCATCATATTACTGATATACAAGTGCCAGAAAACTAGCCTCCATCTAGCACCCCTTATTCCCTTTTACTTTCCAAACCAACTGTTTGCAATATTCAATTATTCCATGCTCTCAAGTTGAAGCAGTACTAGGTATTGCTTGTACCCAAACTATAAACGACACAATACAATGAAACCATGATTTCACAAGACAAAAATATATTACATACACAGTTCCGTCACGTGTCCTCTAATTATTTTACTATATTGTCCTTTATTTCCTATTCACAAAAGCATTTTTATAACTAAAAGTGTTGCTTTCCCATTGAAGACTTTTAATCAGGATTCACCACACATAATCTAACTCTTGTCCAATATTAACCTTTATTTCCTATTTACAAAAGCATTATCTATAATAAACATATTAGTTTCCCATTCACAAAAGTAAATAATATTACAAATTTAAGCCCAATTATGACTTGTGAGTTTGATAATTCTTAAGTAGAATTCCTAAATTAACAAGTTGACAAACATCAATTAAATAATAAAAAAGAATATATAATATGAAAAAAATTTGACTCACTTAAACATAATTAAATATAAGAATAATAAATAGTGAAAATTATATATCATGCATTAAAGTGCATCATACGAGCAAGCAACTAGTTTAAAAAAATGTTCCCCGTCTAAAGTACAGTCCTAATACATTATAGCCAAACAACCATTTTCTAGTCCACTCTAAAATGATATATAACAATAACAGCGAGCTCACCAAAAAATTGGCTACATAATACCCACTCAAGAAATAAGCAACGCATGTAATTTACATAGCCCAGGAAATTGTCATTAAAATGTCCAACACCTCTTCTCTAGCATTCTTTTCCAATTATTCATAACCAGCATGTTCATTCTATCTTTGTGGTTTGTCCCCAATAATTATCAATGCTTGGAGGAAAAAAACATAGAATGGCGACCACATAACCTAGTGAATGGACTCACCGAAACTTAAAAGAAGAAAATAAATAAAGAGGTGAAATGTAGATATAGAAAAGTCATACCTCTCTAACAGTAAGTTCCCAGTATTCTCTCTCCCCCATACTGACC
>JAVDBV010059568.1:0-20416 GCA_032619315.1 Piper longum
GTCGTCGGCGGCGACCACCGGCTGGCCAACTACCGGTCGGTGACGTCGCTCCACCCCTCGCCGGCGGGCGGAACGGTGGTGGTGGAGTCGTACGTCGTCGACATCCCGCCGGGGAACTCCTGGGACGACACCCGGGTCTTCGTCGACACCATCGTCCGGTGCAACTTGCACTCGCTTGCGCAGATTGCCATGGCCTCCGGTTCCTCCTCCAAGCCTTCCGTGCCGTGAACAAAGAAGGAGAGACATGTTTTTGTTTTTGTTTTTTTTTTTTTTGATTTGTATCGACGAAACAGTTGTTCAAGTCTTGAAGAGATCATTTGATGTAAATTTGGTCAGAATGTTGCCAAAGATTGGGGTTGTCATATTTCCTTGCTTTTGGGAGGTGATGCTAAAAATCTTAACATGGTTTTTCTTTTTCTTTTTTATCATTATATGAGCTCTGGTTTAATACCTTTCTTCTTTTTCGTTCTTGATCTTGTGATTCTTCATACATCTTGCGCGTGAATATGTTGCATTTGTCATTTACATTCTTACAATTAGTTACTAGCATGTCAATGCTGGTTGGTCATATATATGATCATTATATGCATTGTTATCTGTTAAAACATGTTGTTTGGGTAAAGCTGAGAGACATATTAAGGTTCGACTAAAAAAAAAAAAGGAAGAAGCTTATATCTTCGTACTAGATGATGTTGTGCTCGTCTACCTAAGCAGATTATTTATTAGCCAATTGCATCATAAAATAAAAGCAGTGACCACTTTGGATTATTATATTACTTCCAACACGGTATTACAGATGTGTCCAGGCAATGGTGGGGCGGCCAAGCTCGTCACTGGTACACGAATCTGCCTTTCAAAAGTGATCAACAAATATTATAAGCTCATAGTGGTTGTCAATGTGTATGGATATAATATAATAGATTATGATCAACAAGATAGGAAGCTCAGATACCCATAAAAAATTTTCCACCAAAAAGTTTCGAATGCAAGCAAATAGCAAATTAGCAACCTTGACATGTTTCCCGTGGTACATGCAAGAGGGGGCCAGATATTAATAGAGCCCTTCTTCCTATCCCAAGTTTGACAGAAAGAGAAGGGCAGATATATTGAAATACGGCTGTTGAAAAGCCGCTATCTCTGCAACTTGCCTTGTGATAAACTCAACTTGCAGTAAAAGAAAGCTGCAACTTGTTCGAGCCATGAATGGGGTGGGAAGCAAGTTGGGCCATGCAGGTGAAACCTTCAATTCATTATACGCTGCTTCATCTGTCATGTCCACTGTGTCTTCTTGTGCTCAGCAGTCCCTTCAGATGATCATGGAGAGTTTTTTTGATTCCTGACACTTCTGAAAAAGAACCTTTAATGATACAACTACAATTACTTCAAGTTTTCAACACTTTGCGTTCTAGCATTGGATTTTGGGAACTTGTGAAGGAAAATTTGTAGTTGTTTATCACTTTGGTATTGATGTCATATACTCATTGTAATGTCGCTTTTCAAGTGCACCAAATGTTTGACAAAGTCGCGAAAGTCGGCTCTTAGTCGATTGTTGCAATTGCCGGCAGTAAATTGGCTTCCCACTGGCAGTGGTGTGAACTATGAAGCAAATGGTAAAAATTTGGATAGCACAAATTTCATCTAAGATCGATTCTCGATTAAGGATGAATACGTGAGAATAGGAATGACCTAGTTTTGCTGGCCGGGTTTGAGATAGACAATGCAAACCCTAAAATTAGAGCAGGATTACTTGAACATAAATGTTGACGGAGATCAAATAATTGAGCACGATCAAAGTAGTCAATTACTTGAGAACATGTGGATGACAAACGAGAAAAAAAAAGAGATAGAAGGTGGTATTCACTATTTACAGGTTTAGTGATCTAGAAGTGAGCAAGTAGTTATTGCCTGCTAAGGCGAAGGGTGTACTTCTTTCGAATTGTGTCTATGGTTTAGGGTATAAGGTACCCGACACTACAAGCACGAATTCTTGTAGATAAAAAAAAATTCGAGAACACTCATACTTACTAATCATAATAAGCTTAAAAGTGCAGGAGCCAATTAAAAGTTTTAAATGTTCTTTGTAACTTTTACCACGCATGAGCCAATTAAAAGATTTGCCGCTGCTCCCTTTGTAAGGTTATGCATATTTTACTCACTAATGAGAATAACATGCATCCTTATCTTCATAATCTAACCTAATCCCAAGGGTTATAGGTCCTTAATGCTTCTCCACTAAACTAATGTCATTGCTCAAATCTAAAATTTCTTTGCCTTCTCACATCTCTTCTGTTGATCCTTTTTTAGCTCTCCTCTTTCCTTGTGTCCAATTCAAAAATCTACACAGATCAACCATTACGTGGTCATGGAGTTGGTTAGGTTAACTTTTAGCATGTGACTATCCAGTCATAAAAATACAAGCTAGCCATATCAAATCAAGTTATCTTTGAGGGTTTTTTTTCCTTCAAAGCGATTACCTTTGTAGTTGATCAGCTAAAAAGAAACTTCCATAAGAAATGAAAGTATTAAGAATTTAAGATAAGACGAGAGAAGGCCAGACATGTAAATGGATAAGATTTGTCTTTTGGATGAATATCCAATAGCATATTAGTTTATTCATATATAAATATATAGATAATGGTGAGGAGGGTTGTTTAGTTGGGAAATGCCTTTTTGAGTCCTAGGAGAGGGTTTCTAGTACTTAAATACATAAGTTTTTTTTATCATACCTGTTCATATTAACTAATGGGAACATGTAATGGCCGCAACATCAATAAAAGTGATTGATGAATAGCTTGAACTCACTGAATAGTGAAGTGGTTTAGTTGCTCACATGATTATAGCAACTTGGTTATGATACTATGATGCTAAATTGAAGTTATAATTTTAAGTTTTTGGCCTTTACATTTGTCATTTACACTTCGCACTTTCTTAGATGCCTGAGACTGCCAGGAAAAAGGACAACATGAAATTGAAGATGGCAGTTCAAGCTTTTGTCTCAACACAACCACGAAAGCTGCTTGTGGGGAAGAGAAAAAGCTAATCGTGGAAACATCAGTTCCAAAGAAAATAAAAGATCCTGCAAACATTCAAATATGTGGTGCTAATGGTCTTCGACTTCTTATGTTTGATGATGGACGCATACACCTGCAAAACTTGGTCAGAATTAATCAAGTTTTGTCATTTGTGACCAAAAAAACTTTGATTGCTTGAAATGGAAAATTCGAAAACATGTATATTAAGATGGAACAATAAAACAAACTGATAAATTTAGTTAAATAAAATTTTAAGGCCTAGAAAAATAAAATGGCCTTGGTAGAAGTCCATTTCATGGTATTAATAGAAACCAATCTTGAAAATGTGCATGGCTACCATTGCATTGCATATAAGTCGAAGATGACATTGGAAAGATAAAATTTGGACCACAAATCACAAGATACGGCTGTAATTTGCAACTGAATTCTTGACAGCAAGATTAACTACTTTCCCCCTTCTAAGTTCCAATAAATAAAATACAGATACAAGTCAATCACCAAACCAGTTGCACGACGTGTCAATGCCCTACAGGGTCATATTTCAATGACCAGATAGATTTGGAGAATTAATATCACCAAACTTCATGAACAGTAGTATACAATAAAAGATTCATTGTCGAAGTTCTTACCCTAGTTCAGTTTGGTTAGCATGAAAGAAATGTAAAATCTATAAATATTGCATTCTGTAGGGTCCAACAAATAAATATAAGTGCAGCTCTTTTCGCCACTAGTTTTCCCCATAATACATTGAATGGCTAGCTAAATCAGCCACACTGACGGCTTCAAAGCAAGAAAGAAGAGTCCACAGACGAAGATGAGAAAAAGAGAGATTGATGGATGAAGATAAGACGTACATTTTGAAGTTCAAATTATAACTCTCGATCTGAAAGCTTCAATCTACAGACTGATATTCTCTGGATGAGGAAAATTGAGTTTTATCCAATACAGGACTATCAACTGATCCTCGGAAAAGAATCAGAAACAGCCAAAGCAATAAAAAGCATGCTTTTCAGCTCGTAATTTCTAATTCCTGTTAGAGGTACTGGGGAGAACTAATAGTTTACACAAAAGAAAGAGACCAAAACCAAAATTTACAGCCACCATTTTAATTACTTTGTTTAGCATAAATGCTTGTTTCATCAGCCACCTGTGCCCATACATCTGCAATCTTTTCAGCATACCCTGCCTGCAAAGTGTCATACGTATCATAAAATTCTCCCTCGGAAAGTCAGCTCATGAAACATAAAGAGTACATATTAAACAGAAATATTTCAACAAAATTATAACTAAATCTGTAGCAAATGACAAAATTGCCTTAAGTTCAAGAATAAATCATAGGCAAAGCTAGTGTCTTCATGGACTAATAAGCTTCAATGACTGCTGTAGGGCCGTCAAGTGTTCAATTATATATGTTGAATAATAAAACAACCTCAAGATAGCGTTCTCCAATATAATAAGTCAACATTGAGAATTGGAATGTCAAAGCCCCACATAAAAGCATAAACCAATCTATGCAAGTTCTTAACCATTTTTTATGGATGATCAACCACACAAAAATGTAGCTAATAGCTCATACAAAATATCACAGGAAACACACGGATAAGCTATTTTTCTACAAGTCACCAATATTAAAAACAAGTCATACCTGATTAATCACAAAGCCTTCAATCATGCTATGGAAGTCTTTTCTTCGTTCTCTATCTAATCTTTCCAGTTCACTCCTGTTGTTATCCTGAAATTCAAAGGAAAACTTTTTACATACAAACACTATTCAAATAAAGATATCAAAACTAGGTTTTATTTAATATACAGGGAATCCACATGTTTATAAAACAAAAACAATTCACGTAGGAACAACACAACTTCTCTAGGGGACTGCATTTTATTAATTGAAGATTGAGGCAATCGGATATAAAGATTGAAAACCGCTACCCAGATGATAAACTAACATAAAAATGCTAGCCCTTGCCACAAAAAAACTATCAACAGTTGGCATATATTACATTTAAAATAATTACCTACATCAAACAAAAGGAATAAAAAAAAAATCATAGTTATGGCAGATGCACAATTCCCCCCATTTATGACTTCAACCATATAAGTAGTTGCAGTCCACTCACAATCCCCAAAACATAATACTTTTCATCAACCGCATAAAAATTTTAAAAAAAACACGCTCATTTAAATATTTTTCATTAACTACAAGCCAGATGATGCCGATGGCCCCTTGACTGGTGAACATAATACTGATGGCCAATTTTTCATTTACCATATAGATACTACTGCTGCTTATGTGGTGACTATGCCACACTTTTCCAACTGGAAATTTTTCATTACATTTCAAATTTCTATCAACAGGATGAAATCCAAAATTGCATGATCAGAAAACAACCGATTTTATCAGGATCAAGAAATTGATCCAGCTAAAACACAAGTTTGAATTTGTTCAAAAATGGTATTCATTGTAATGATCAACATGCATATGATACCAAACTAAAAAAAGAAGGGGGATAATCAAACTTGTTACAGGTTTGATCACATGTTCTGTGCTTGGAAATCAACCAAAAATTAAGTGATTGACAATCAGCTTAAAATGAGGTCAGATTCAAAAGAACCCTAGCAGTCACTAGTATTGCACTTCATCCTCCCTGTTCAGCAGATTTATTTTATACAGCACATGCACACAATCCAAACTATAGACAAAAATTTCACTACAAATACTGACATGTAACTAAAGACAGTTTAGGAAACTAACAACATAAAAGAAATGAACAATCAAAACCTAGTTTTCCATAGATAATGCAATGTTTCAAATTTTCAAAAATAATACAAAATATAAAGGATAAATAAGATACCTTGATGCGTTCATACTCTCTAATTGCAACATTTTTAGCATCTTCATTAACTTTTATTGTCTCTTTCATCTCCTCTACTTTCCGTATCCTTGATCTATCTGCACCAAATACTCTAGAAGAAGCAGCTTCAAGCTTCTCAGCCTTTGAATGCAAAGAAGACAGCTCCGAAAGAAGTGTCTGCACAGTCAATAGAGCACTTGAACGATCTGAAAATGCAGTATGAACGGCCATCATTAAGCCAAGGTATTCGTGGAGAACATCCTGCCATTGACATCAAACACTCATTTTACGAATCAACCAATAACATTCAATTCCAAGTAAAAGAAATACCTAGAAAGCATATTGCCATTACCAAATGTTTCACAGTTTGAGCATTTAATTCTCGATAGAGTCTGCTTGCTTTTACTGCAGCAGTAGCCAAACATTTAGCATCAGTGGCACGTATTTTTTGAGAGTTGTAAATGGCTTCCTCATTCTCAAACTTTGTCAGCTTAATAAATGTTAACCCCAGCTCTCCCAATGTTTCTCCAATATCCTGTTGAGCCTTCACAAGAGTTTCCGCCTGTAGATAGATAATCATAGCTGTTACTAACTCGTCATCCATCTGATTACAAAAGATTGGGGTTGCAAACAGATGTTTCAAAAAGTAAACTGTTTCATTTTAAACTACACTGATCCTGATGCCAGCAATTCTTCATATCAGTAAATTCGCATCTTTCTAATTTCACGTTTTGATAGTTAGATCAAAATTCCTTCAAAATAACATGCATTCCACTATTGTTAGACACATTGCTTTGGACAAGTAGGAACTTGCGAAGGGACCAAAATAAAACGTAGTGCTGAAGCCACTGACTGATATACAAGAGCCTGTTACAAAATTATAGATGACATGTGAAGCAGTGCATCTACCCGATACAATTAATTATCCTAGTATTATTTATGCAGACCACAAAGTGCCAGAATTGGAGGTCATTATTTCTTAGAATTCTATGATATTGATCTGTATATTTTTTCCCATATTTTGGTTGAATCTAGAATAAGCAATTTTGCCCCTATTTTATTAGTCAGCACATGGGTAAACTAGTAATGGCCACCCTTTCTCCTCAAAACGGTCAAACAACATGTTCTTTTCTCATTTTGGCTTTAACATTGAATGCCAATGCCGCATAGAATTGTCCAAAATGGACAAAAGATTCTCCAAAATAACAGTTTACACTCTTGTAATTTAGACAATGCATTATCATACCCATTACTAAATACATTATCATATCCATAATCCAATTTCAACTAGAAAAATTTAAACATTCTCTTCCCATTCCACGTATTCATCCCACTGACCTTCTGTCTAAGGACTTTGAAATCCAAGAAGGCCCCGTGCCATGACTCAAAAGAAAATAATATCAAATCATGATGCTATCTAAACCAAAGACAAATTAAAATGAATAGTTATAAGGAAGAGAGTACTACTACCTAAGTGACAATTTATTAAACTACCAATTTTTGCGTAAAGCTTCCAAATTCTCAATCAAAAACAAACTAAGAAAATCACTAATCTAGGTGCTTATCTCCATCCTCTATCTTCATTACGATAACCTCCACCTGAATAAAGAGTGCTAATCAGCTAACATTCTATTGGCAAAGTAATAATACACAGAACAACTGGTAGGGACAAATTACCATAAGGGTTTTCCAAATAGAAACACGCAACAATAAATGACAACGTTAAACTCATGAAATAACAGCAGATTGGTGCAAAATCAAATGATGATAACCATACTAAGTCAAGAAGCACAAGCAATTGAACAATCAAAGAACTCGCCTGCTGCGACGCATTGGTCAGCTGCTGTTCCAAGTCCTGCATTTTCTCCTTCTTCTCCAAAAACTCCTTGTCCTCCTCAACCACGGCGGGCTTCGCCCCGCCCCAATCATTAGCAACCGACTGTTTCAGCTCCTTGAAGATTCTCAGAAGATCCCGGCCTCCTTTGGCCGGCTGCACCACTTCATTCCCTCCAAACACCGTGCTCTCCCCACCCACCTTCACCGTCCAATCCGTCGTTACCGTCCTCGTTGACGACGCCGGCGACGGCAGCTTCCCGCTGGATATGAGGAAAGCCTTCAACTCGTCGCTCCCACCAATCACCGGGTGCTCGGCCAGGCGGGCCAGGTACCGCTCGAGCGCCGCACGGCGCTGCTCGACGAACTCCTGCTTCTGCATCACCTGGCTCTCTACCACGCTCTTGTCCGGCCGCGGCGGGACGAAGAACCCCCGGTACGTCTCCGCGAGCCGGTCGGCGAGAGCAACGACGTCGCGGAACCGCCGCCGGACGGCGACCTCGGAGACCCCGGGGCCGCCGCCGCCCAAGTCCAGCGAGTTGGTGCGTGTGGTGACGAGGTAGGTCACGAAGGTGTTCCCACCGGGGACCAACGAGCTCGACGCGACCTCCGCCTCCTTTTGGGGATCGGAGACCGAGATCCGGATGTAGCGCTCCGAGGAAGCCGACGGCGACACCGGCGCGCCTCCGGATCGGCCGTAGGCGGCGACACCGTTGGATTCGGGGAAAGGGGTGAAGACGACATCGGCGTAGGAGGGGGGATCGAGGAGGGAATCGGAGAAGGATTTTGCGTCGGCTTCGGCTGCGGTGAAGGGGGGGCTCGCAGGGCGGAGGGGATCGTCGTCGTCGGGAGGGTTGTCGGCGGCGGCGAGTGGGTGGTTGGCGTCTGAGAGAGAGGACATGGCGGAGCGGTAGTTGGCGGAGGCGAGGAGGAAGGACGGCCGGTCGTCGTCGAGCGCGAGCGTCTCCATCTTCGACGTCTCGCCGGCGGCGTCGTCGCCGCGGGTGTAGCCTGCGGTCATCATGTGGTCTGGAGGGGAAGGGAGTTGGGCAATGCGCGGTGGAATGTGAGAGTTGATTTAAAGGTTTAATTAATCGGTTGATTTATTATAGATAAGTAAGGTATTTAAAAAAATTGAAGAGTGGCTAGTCTCATTGATTGATGACACTTGTATGTATGAGTATTGGATTTGAGATAATCAATTAATTTTTCTTTGGACTTATTATTATCTTTTTAAAAAAAATAAATAATGAAGATAAATTGTGTCTGTTTTTTCAGGGTTTCTGATCCTCAATTTAAATGTAAAATGTAGCCAATTAATTATCCTATTATGTTGGGATAATAACACGTAAGCGATGATAACAATTAGAAAAATCTTAAAGAAAAGGATTAAGACATTTTGACCCTTTTGAACAACAATCCACTTATTAACGAGTTTGCTTACCCTTAATGCCAAAAACTTATTCGTCAAAATCCAAATTTTAAGTCATGTTATAAGATAAAATATAAGGAATCAACTAAGACTCATTAAATGAACCAAAATCTCAATCCCATACAAATGCACCACATATATAATAATAACTAAAATAAGAAAAATCAATAGTCTAATAACAGAATTGACATCTAACTCATCCATCTATGTAAAGAGAATTTCGTATTAGTGATAAAAAATACTTATATAATTGTAAGAAATATGTCAAAATATTTCATAATATTATTTATCGAATATTTTAATGATTATGAGCTTACAATGAGTTTCAATTATTCAAGGAATAGTAGCCACCGTATCTAACTGCAATCTCATATATGCATGTATCTCATATATTCGTGTATGTACTATGTAGCACACATATGCAATTATCGATATTCATTATTGACTCACACTCTTTGTATTACAAGTATATAATAAGTAATTTAAAATGTACAGCCCTGTATCAAACTAAATCAATTCCTTAGCCCATATTGTATGCGACGCATGGTTGTCAAATCTGGACTTAGACTGACGAGGGCTGCCGAAAAAGAATATACAACAATTCATGTAACTATACAGACCGGAAAGCATAATGAGGCACCGTAATCGTAACAAAATCTTAATCTCGGAATTACAAATAGTTTATATGTTAATACATATAATTAATAGTTTATACGTTAATACGTATAATTCCTTAGTATAATGCATATAATGATATGGTATGTGACACTTAACTAGGTACATTAAAAATAATAATAAAATATATTCCACAATAATTAGTTAATCATTTTATTAATTACTTATAATTGAATAATAATAATTTAATATTCAATTAATTGACACCCGCTAAATTTATATGATCACATCAAATCATTAATCATTATCAAGAAAATTAAAATATATCAACAACTACTTGGACTCGTATGGATATCAATATTAATCAACTAATAAATTAATAATTAATCATATATAATAATAAACAAAATATTAAAATGGGTGAACTAATGATAATTCATCAAATAATTAAAATATACTAACATGTAAGCTATCTATATTCTAACTTATATAAAATAAATATAATCATATATATTAATCTACTCTGAGTATTCATCAATAATTTATGCATTTACTACAAATAATTTATCATTTTCATAGTAAAGAATAACTATAACTTGATAGATTAACACAACACAAAACTAATGACTTATTTATTTAATAATATTTTAAAAGTTTGATACATATATAATGGTTGCACTATGTATACATATATGTATATTATAGAGCAATTAATATCAAAACAACTAATTTAAATTGGATGATTCATTATATATGATCAATTATTATATTATTTTGAAATAAGCCGCTTGTCTGAATTTATGACATTAATACTGATCTTAGATTGCCTAAAATCAAGAGAAAATATTTATTAGTTAATTAATAGCAAACCTAGATAACTTACATCCCAAAGAGAGTGATAACATTACTGATCTTAGATAGTCTAAAATCAAGAAAAAATATTAATTAGTTAACTAATAGAAAACTTAGATAAGTTATATTTCAAAAAGAATGAGAAATATTATAATGTCATTGCCAACTTATTTAAATGGGCATTTCTTCTATAAATTCATTGGTATACTTGTAGGTAGCTTTATAAAAGTTACTTCAAACATTTAATATTTTTCTATTCAAATTCAGTTTAGCAAAATCACAATTTAGAATTTTCTTCCATTTACTTTGTGATGAAAAAAACATGTTTTTTTTAAAGAATGAAATGATCAGATTAAGCATAGTTCAAAAAGTAGGGCCTCATAAACATGTTTATCCCCCCTTTTTTTTTCTTTTTTTTTTTGCTTCCATGCAGAACACGTTTACATTACTTATCCAAGACGAAAAAGCACGTTTACATTGCGACTGCATTCGTTGCAAACGTGAGAGGAGAAATAAATATGCCAGCCATTTCAGGACAGTCGTAATTTCTTTTAATTGAGTAATGTCTTTTAATTGAGCAAGTCGAGGATGTGAAGAATGGCATTTTCAACGGTATCATGAGGCGCCTGGGAAACAAAAAACAGCAAAACTCTTGATTAAATGCCCGCCCATGTGCACGACTTTGTTCAAAAAATCTTGATTTTGAGCTGCAATAAAAGATGATAGATCATTATATTAGGAGCAATGAAACAATAATCTGTTGGGCATTTGAATTTGATCACAGACATTTCAAGCATCTAGTGTCATCATGGATCACCTTGCAACGGCAAGAACAGAAGCGAGCTCCACATGTAACACAAGCGTAGTTGGCAGGATATCTGCAGACTGTGCAGAAATGGCGTCGAGACGTTGAGCTTTGTGTAAGGGTAGTGTAAACTAGCAAGCGAGTCGAATTTGGCTTGTGTTCGACCTCGACTCGAATGGTTGAAAGTTTATTCAAATTTCATTCGAGATTAAACGAGTTTTAAATATATATGTTCAACTCGAATATTTCTTAAAACATTTAATTTTTTTAAGCTTGAACCCAGTTCGTTCGTGAGCTTAAAATTAGCTCGATTAAAAATCATAACTCAACTAAAAATATGTAGTTTGATTGATTTGACTTAAATACCTATTATCTCAATTATCTCATTTTTTACTAGTTTATTATAGATAAATAAATATAATTGGTTATAAATAAACTTATTACTATATATATATAATATAAAAATTATATTATTATATTATTTTATCTAGTTAAGTTTGAGTTATAACCGAGTCGAATTAAGTCGAACACGATCTTACTCAAGCTTGGCTCATAAGATTAAAATTTGAATCGAGTTTGAGTTCAAACATTTAAATATAGAATTTCAAGTCAATTTAAATCAAACTAAATATTAAATAATCACAAATTAACTCGCTTAATTCGAACATCCCAAACCAAATGGACCGGTAAAGTTTCGAGGTTTGGGAAAAGAGAAGGATCTCAGTAACTTCTCTATATAAAATGTCATCAATAGCCAGAGGTGTCTAAAGATTATTGGCCTTTATATCTTGCAAGATTTCCAGGAATGTCCTAGGTGCCTTCCGTGCATTCTCAAGCGCTTTTGCTTGCCTTGTCTTCCGTTTTATATGTTTGGCCAGCTTTTTCTGCAAATATACTGCAAGATATGACAATAAAATCATTACAAAAAAGAAAGAAAATCTGACCCTAAGATTACACACAAGGTAACGGAATCTACGTACAATGTAAAAAAGAAATAGTGAAAAACTCTAAACTCATTCAGTTGGCAAGAGCCTAGCCTTCCATTTGATTGATTTTACAGATGAATTAGTGACGTAAAAAGCTGTCAAAAACAAATTATACTGGATACTGTTACATGTGGGTTGCAAAATCTCACATCATGAAGTGGAGGGATGTGGGGGAGAGCTCTTTCACTATAAATAGGGTTCCTCCCCCCCATAGTAGATCATCCCAAAGTTACTAATTGCTTCTCTTATTATCGTTGGTAATTCTTTCTCTCTTTGTAATATTTATTCTTAGTAAAATATTATTTTCGTAGTGTCCGAGGACGCAGGCAGTTGCCGAACCTCGTTAAATTCTGGTGTCTTGTTCTTTTCTTTTGTTGTCTATTTAATAGCTATTATCGGGTATTGTTGTTGTTAATTATTGTGCTATTTAAATTACTTGTCTTGATAAAATTCTGTCTAGGAGTTATTTTTAAGCGGACCGCTGTGTCCCATCACACTTTCCTGGGAATTTTATCTTGGAGTGATTTTTAAGTACAATAGTTTTCACACGCTTGTCAGCTAGGTAATAGTTCTCACAGTGAACTAGTTATCTTTGGTGAAAATTACCCATTTTTCACAACAGATACAACCCCCGTGCAACCCCTTATCCAAAGAGGAAAATTATAAAAAAGAAAGAAAATAATCCACATCTGTAGTAATCCATATCTATATCTTTCTTTTTCCATAAAATGTGTTTCATGGTATGATTTTTGCTCCAGCAAAAATGAGAAAGAAGTAATAGTACTTTCGTAGATAAATTGGAAAAAAAGGACAAAAGTATGTGTACAAAGAGAATTTTTTTGACCATTGCCAAATTATAACTGGTTTTCAAGTAAAATTCAGTAACCATTAGCTACTTTTGATAGTTAACGTAAAGAACGTTCGTCTTCTTCATCAAGAGAAGCATCTGTGTCGTCATTATTCTCCACTGCTTCTGCTCCACCGTTGTCATTCTCCAAAGCCTCAAGCCGCGCCAGAGCTGCCTGTAAGCCAAGGTTGGATGAGTACAAATCGAAGGAGAAATTTTAGTGCTTTGTTTTTTAGAGAAAAGAAAAGAAAAAGTGTATTTAGTTGACGTGTTTGTATCGAAAGAAAAATGGGATAAGATAGAATACATTACAATGAAAAGTCCCTTCTCAAACGATTTTTTCACAAAATTTCAAGAAAAAAATGCAAAAAAAGGAAAATAACCTTTATTTTCCTTTTCTCTTTCAATCAAAGATCAATGTTTTTTTTCTTTTTTAAAACTTTTTCTTTTTCGTTCTCTCGTAATCTATAAAACTAACTAGATTACGGTGGAAGATATTTTTGGTGCTATATTTATACTATAATTTATCCTATATATTTTAAATTAGTACGATTTGTGTATATGAAGTAATATATTATTGAATACTTTTATTAAAATTAATCACTATGTCATGCTCTTTTACACTTATAAATTATACTACACAAAAGAAACTTCCACTGCCATTTAGGCTTCATATAGATTGATGGATTATAAGAGAAAAGAAAAGAAAAAATTTCCAGAAAAAAGAAGAAAAAAGAAAATATTTTTTAAGATTTCTTGTATGTGTTTGGATTTAAAAAAAAAGAAATTGATTTTCTTCTATGTGGTTAGATTAAGAAGGAAAATCTTAATAAAATATTTATTAATAAAATTTAAGGGGACAAATTGATGTGTTTTTATCTGACCTAAACTAACAAAGCACATAATCTGATAATAATAATAATAATAATAATACCATTACTTCTATTTAATAGTTGATTCAAACCAAATAATTAAATTTAATAATTATATATTTCTAAAATAATGGTGCACAAACCCAATAAGATTATCATAAAAATCAATGATGTCATGCAAGTACTAATTCATAATATTGCTCATTAACAAAAAAACATCACCTTGAAAAAAAATTAGAGTGGAGTTTTAGATCATGACTGCACGTACAAATTAAATTAATAGCGTGTTTTCTCACTTGTTTTGTGAGAAAATGCGAGAAAACTTTATGAGGGATATTGTTCATGGGGACTACGTGTGAGAAATTTTATTCTGCGCCGAATCATTTTCTTGCAATTAAAACACTGAAAAGTGGGGGAAAAAAACAATTTTCCGTTTCTTTCTCACTCATTCCTCCAATACAAACAAACAGACCCTACGTACAAGCTAAGAAATTGAATCAAGTAAAAATTTTGACTCCTCTTAAGAGGGATGCCGTCGATTCCTGGGATGATTAATAGTGGAGACACGACATCTCCCTCGGCGTCAGAGATACACGGCATCTCGGTCGGCAACTCTCTTGGGAGGAGCCAAAACGGGTTCTTGAATCAATGCAGTGCATCACTCTTATTTAACCAGAGTAAATTGTATATCTTATGATAAAGTGTGGAAATGATTATATTTAAAAAATATATACTTACTATTGATATTAATTTTATTACATCCCAAAATCACAATTCATAAATTAAATCCCAAGCGTGATAACATCGTATCTATAGTTTACACCATTATTTAATAAATGTTGGGCTCACCCGAGGAACTACCAGAATAAAAAAAGGAAGTTGACAGGTTCAACTTAAGATGAGTTACTGACAATATGTCATTGTTCTTGGTAGTATGTTATTTCAAGGTATGAACTGGATTTCATGGATTTCCAGAACTTCTGCTAGCAATCTCCCTAAGTGGTTTATCTCCTACCCGTCTAACCCCTTGCCTTCGTACTCGATTGAATCTATACACTACATGAAAACTGCCTTTTGCGTTCTTCTCATCTAACTTATTATGAAAAGGAAAACATATTCATGCCTTTCAAGTCATTTACAACCCAGCTAGATTCGACAAGGAAGTAGCCGTAACACAATGCAGTTATACAAACCCTTCAACTAACAATGGACAGCACCCAAGCACAAACATCTACCCTGCTTTGCACAGTGTTGAGTGTAGAAACAAAGATCAACAATTGTAATTCACAGCTCAGAACAAGTGAATATATATACACCCCTTATCTTACTAACAAAATCCATTCTTCTAAAACCAAAAATTCAATGTATATATTCTGCAACTCAAAAGAAATCTAGTCCAAAAAACCAAAAAAAGAACTGCAAAACTATCAATGGTCTCATCCTCAGTTGCGCTTAGGAGTAATATACGAATACTAGTGCCAAATCCATCTCCAGGAAAAAAACTATAAAGATGGCTTGGCGTAACGAACAAAAGAATAGCAAGTTCCAACCAACAAAATCCTTTCAAGCACAAAACCTGTCTTCTACAATAAAGAAAGGAAATCGATATTCTAACTTTTCAGTACCAGCTATCTTTAGCAGATTTAGCCTTCCATATAATCCATTCCCGGCATGTCCAAGTCCCATAGACCTTCCTGCTGGAACAACCCATAATCCACACACGGTTGGTTCTCCTCTCCTGGACTCGTATCGAACATGTACTCCATGCAAGTGTGGCTACCATTTTCCATATGATGCAAACTGCCTAACAATTTCGCATCCGGATTCTGCATTTGGAAACTGAGAGCATCAGGAGACCCAAATGACATCTCATTCCCAACATCTTGAACTGGTTTGCAACTGTCGTGAAGGTCTTTATGATCCATCATTTGAAGCAGCTCCTCCACATCAAACATCTCACACCTGCTAAAATCATGCGCTTCATCAATTTGCTGGGACTTCACCACCCCCATGTCATTGCTTCTATCCAAGGTATCAGACTCATCATGCTCAGACCTCATAACCCCACCCTCGAACTCTGTCAACTCATGTTTGATCTTTACGATCATGGACTGTGATTCAGATTCTTCACACTTTACAACCGAAACCGGAATTTTAGTTTGTGGTTCAGCAGAATCAATCCAATTATCAGAAGGAGAGGTCGAGGCAAGGTCACCGTCCGGCATATTCAACCGAGCTGCAGGACCATACATGGCACGAGCAGCAGTGTCATAGGCCATGGCAGCCTCCAAGGCAGTGGAGAAGGTACCAAGCCAGAGACGGCTACCACGGTTAGGCTCTCGGATCTCGGCCACCCACTTGCCCCAAGTCCTCTGTCTCACACCTCTGTACACGCAGTTGGGGTTATCTGGGCCTCCCTTCCCTTTCATGCACCCTTTCTTGGAGCCCTTGGCAGGGACCTTGTGCAGACGCTGCAGCTCCCCATTATTATAGTCAATCTCTGTTTGGCTGTTGAGCTCCTTCCACTTTGCAAGCGTTTCTGCTACGGAATCGACCCCATTCCTCCTCCTCGGCTTCCTCTTCCTGAAACTGCACAACACCAACACCTTTACCATACTTGATCAATCATGATGTTCGGCGTCTGAGCAAAAAGAACAGATGATTGCCACATTGATTACAAAACGCTCGAGTCTAGGCTAACAAAGCATCTCATCTCTATTAATAAAAATTCAACATGGTTCAATCACAGAAAACAAATCATCAATAGCTAGCCAAAATAATTCCTTCCTTCCTTAATAACTTTATTAAGGAGAACACATCATACAACCGAAAAATAACAGAGTAACTCTCATGAAGTGTGGACGTAACAATAACAAAACACATAAAACACGAATGTACTTCCCTCACTTTGTTGTGAAGGTCAACCTAAAACACATAATGCAAGGCCGCGTGTACTTTTAACTGACATTGAGACATAAAAATGAGCAAACTAACTTCAATTCGAACATGACCAATCCCCCTGACTTCAACACAACATGGCACATAACAAAAATAAGAACTCATTAAGCACCCTAACTAAAAGAAAAAAAGAAAAAAAAAACCAAACATAAGAACCAAGCACGCATGCATATTCCACAAGCGATACAACAAAAGAAACCCAAAAAACGCAACCACCAAAACAAAGCTATGAACTAAAATCCCAGCACATAAGCAATCAAGCACACCTCTGCAGCTCCGACATACGTCGAGAAAGCTTCCCCTGCAATCGAATCCCCCTCCACCCGATTCCCTCACCAATCTCCCAAAAGTCTCCTGCGATGCTATTTTGTGGCTTGTCTTAGGGGCCAAGTAAAAAATTGTCGCGGTTTTTTGTTTTCTTAGTGACCACCACGAGAAGTCTCTTCCTGTTTCTCTCTGGAACAAATGGGAAACGGGAGGGAAGTGAAACAGCTGCATGGCCGCTCGAGGTTTTATAAACCCATCGCGGCCGTCGGATATTTCCACGGGCCGTGATGACGTGGCAGTTCGTGATACGTGGAGGGCTTCTGATCGTCGGCGGTACGCACGTGGGGGAAGTTTCCGGAGGGACTGGATTTGGTTTGCTTGGGGGCTAAGATTTTGGCAGCGGGGATGTCGCGGGTTTTTGTTTGGCCATGGTTATCTGGTTTATATCGGAATTGCCACTGGACCGGGTCTAGAGAAGAAAGTATTTTTTGGGTTGCGGCTCAAGAAAAGATCTATGACCGAGTTTTATTTATTATAATTATAAAAAAAGCAAAAACAATTATAAATAATGTATGGCAGTTATAATTTATAAGAATGATTTTGTTTTAAGCGTTTAAAATGATAAAAAATGAATCGACTCATTTTTTATTTTATAATATTTTATGAAATTTTTTTAAAGAATATCTTAATCTGTATGTTAGTCTTTTTCTTTACAATTTAATATTTTTTGGAGAAATATAAAATTTAGATTAGTGATTAATTTATCTAGAAGTGTTATGTAACCATACATACGATGTAGGCTTTTAATTAAGACTCTATGATGCATATAATATTTATAATATATTTTAGGGATGATCATCTAGCGCTTAGATTCGAGTTTTTCTCAACTAAAATTCGGCTCGTTTGATTTCAAGTTTAAATCGACCTAATTAGTACTCGAGTCAATTTGAGTTCGTGTTGAGTTTAAGATAACTTTATTCATATTTAATGATGCATTTTTCATATAGTTTATACTAAAATTTAATTTATAATTAAAACATTTCAACTTTGACATATTTATGCATGCCAAAAAATTAAATATTTATAATTAAAACATTTCAACTTTGACATATTTATGCATGCCAAAAAATTAAATCATGTATATATTTATTTAAATTATTATCATATAATAATATTTTATAATATAATTATATTGGTATACAAAAATTTACGATATATATTCTTTATGTAAAGTATCAAGTATCGAGTCGAGCCAACTTAAGAAGGTACAAGCTCAAGCTTAGCTCATTTGATATCGAGTTTCAATTTTGAACTGAATTTTTAAGTTGAGCACCGAATCAATCAAGTTAATTGAGCTTTGAACAAACACTAATGTATTATATTTGTAGAATTTTTATGCTTGTTGAAACGAGAAAAAAAATAGTATAATCAGTAGATTGAGTTGATTTCAATTTATCTTTTAAATTTTTTAGTCCAGTTTGAACTTAACTCGAGCTATAAATTGGGCATAAAAATTTAGAACGGAAATTATAGTCAATATTTCAATTTACTTCAATTACGTACTATTGTTTTTTTTCATCAATGATATGCAATTTAGTTAATCGAAATAATAAACAGCCCACCCAAATTTGAAGGGACGTGGTCGGCCTTGGCTCGTCTTGGGTCGAGCTAGTTCGGCTCAAACCCACTCAGAGGTCGAAGTTGGTTCATTAATCACTTTGCTAATCTTGGTTTGGGGAGGGTGATTTTGACACGGCAAGGGACTGGATAAGGACCGGCAAAGGCAATTGATCTGAGTCACGTGTTTGATAAGGATTGGTTGATGATATCCCCTAAGTAAATGTCATTTAACAATAGTAATTTTTTAAATATTAAGATAGGATCGACTCGGCCCCTCGATCCTATCCTCGCACTTTTTTTTAATGAAAAAGTTTGTCGCCTTCGACTTTGACCCGAATAAAGGAATTTGAACCAACCCTACTTTAAATTCAAAAACTCGTTTTAAATTAGGAAAAAACCCACATTTGTAACTGTACATAATTATAAAAACGAGAATCCTCCAATACCAGCGTTGATGACTAACGTTCTTCGCCTACGTTGAGCGGTTACCATCCAACGCGGACAGAGATGAACATAAAAAAGTGGTCGTTTTTATTGACGTGAGTGGAGAACAAACGTGAAAATCCAACGTTAGTGAAGTATTTTTCTGAACACTATTTTTGGTGGACGACTCCGAATTGGTTTATCACTCCGTAAAATATTAGCATTTCCCCCCTCTTGTGAAAAGATTTAAGAGAAAATTATTCGTAGAAAGGCGTTACTCGAAGTAAGCTTTGTTGTTTTTTTTTTAAAGTATTGTGCATGTTTATCATGACATAATATATGATAATTGAATCTTCAATTCCAAAGTGTAGTGGGTGAATTCTTTACCATGAGCTGGAATTTGATCATGTTAGATGGTCTCGAATTGATCTTTGGTGATAGGAACTGGAGATAGGGTAAGATGTTGAAAAAAGGGGGATTAGGTAAAAGGTGTGTTGTCCTTGTCATATCTAAAGTGAACCCAATAAGTTACATGGAAAATTAAAACTAAGCAGGACAAATAATTTGAGCCCATGATTCATGTGTAATATGTTTTAGTCCAAAAGATCGGTTCATTTAATCAACTTGATTATTTTTATAAATTCAAGCTGAAGTAGATCCGGAATAATTTGCTTAGATTAATATAATGAATTGTAATTCGCTAGTGTATACAAAATTTGGATAAAATATATAAAATATTATAGTTAATATATAATATGTCAAATATAATTGAAGTTGTAACAAACTTCCTCATATTCCTTTGGCTTTGTTTACTCAACTATTTGCCGTCAAATATGAACCGATCGAATTTGAGCATTATAGGATGTAATGTGTGTGTGTGTGTATATATATATACAACGCACCATACACGGCCAAATCTGGACCGTTGGATTGAAATCTAGCGGCCCAGATTTCATAGCCGCCCCAGACGCACCTGAGAGCCGGCGATCGACGCCTCGCGGCAGCCCCCTACTCGCCCC
>JAVDBV010059579.1:0-24285 GCA_032619315.1 Piper longum
AGAGACTCACAATACAATATCGAAGCCCCCCTACCCAAATGCTATGGTACTGATCCTTCTAGCTGTCTATTGGCGGTCGACCTTTTGGCATACCGATATGCGATCGGAGAGCCAAACAAGGGTTGGTATTATGGATTGGAATCTGTATTGATGGCAATACACCACCTTCCTCCCGAGTCACGTAGATCCACTTCTTATCATGCCGAGGATACTGGGTCAGGTGCTGGTATGATGAGCCAGACTTCTCAGCTTGATGAGGTTTATAGGCTCGCAAGTAGGATAGATATGCAAAGATCTCAAGGATGAGGAGGGAGATGAGGGTGGATGCTGAACCGGACTGCTAGCCTACCCAGCTGCTTGATGAGAAAGACCAGTGATTGAGAGAGGAGTCTTAGAGGAGAGATGACTGACTTGTCCAGTCCATTACTAAAGCTATGGCAAGCAGATACTTCATATGTTTTCCTAGTGTAGAGATCAGCATTGTGGCCCTTTTGATTATAACCCTAATATGCCACTTTGTGTGATCCTCGCGCCCCTCCCTTGGTCTATATATAGGGTTTTACTTTTATTATACTTTCAATTTATATTTTATGTATGACATTGTATATTTAATTGAATATTTTATTTACCTTTATTATGTATTTTTATATAGATTTTTCCATCATATTAATTTATTTATAATCATTTGTTATTAAGCAGGTAATTTAAAACAAAATATTACAAAAATTTTAAATATTTTCAGGTTATTTTGCAATTGGGTTGCGACAAATATGTGACCAGCTCTTAGTCACAAATATTTAGACTGAAATGACACCAATCAGGAACCAAATAACTGCATTTGCAACTGGAATCTCCATTATAAATAATTTGCAACCGGATTTTGCAACCATAATTACGGTTGCTAATTTTGAAAATCGATCTGAAATGGGTTGATTCAATTGTTCATTTTGCGATTGGATTTCATTCCGGTCGCAAAGTTTGTTAGCAACCTTCTCTACTGTGACCATATTTTGTTGTTACAAATGTTATCTACGATCAGATTTACCGTCTTCAGTGACTGGATTTCCAGTCACTGATGACCTAATTTCTACTAGTGTTTGGAAACCAGAGAAGGATTATAAATCTGAAAAAAGGCTCTAGAACCATTGTATAGAGGGGGATACTTTTGTTCACCCTATGGATATGAAAAAAAGGTTTACTCTTCCGATTGAAAGCTTGGATGAGCTAAATTGCATTGTGGTGAGCTAAATTGTAATATTTGCTGCTAGGAACTTAAATTTTTGGTAAATTGTGTATCATTCTAAATTTTTAAATTCAGATGGTGGTAGCATTTTTTTTTATTTCTCAACTGCTTAGCAACAGGAAAGTGGCTGCATTTAAAAAAAAAAATTTTTGCAACCCCTTTGCAATGGAATCATGCTTGCAAATAATTTTTTTTTGAATTTACAACCGCTTTGCAGCAGAAGGGCGGTTGCCAAATTTGCAACTGCACTAACAATTGCAAAGCAGTTGCAAAATTTGCTACTGCAAAGCCAGTTGCAAAGTTTGAAACGGGCTTCCGGTCGCAAAGCTGTTGCAAATTTTGCAACCACAAATTTTCCGATTGCAAAATTCGTTAACAACCTTCATTTTTGCGACCCGTTGTAAATATTATTTGTAACCGAAAACAGATCTTTAGCAACCGCATTTTGTTGTCACAAAAGATAAGATGCCGCACTATGTGTGATTTATATTGGTGATAAATTATAATTTTATAAATATATTATTGTTTAATAATAATAAGATAGGCTATAATAATCTAATAGTTTGTACATAAAGACTAATTAAATTTAAAGAAAGATCCGCATGAGAGATAAACCATATTAATTTGATTTTTTATTTTTTATTTTGTTGTATTTAATCAAAGGGAAGTATTAAGTAACCTCTTCTTAATAAGAGGAGAAAAGAATAGATTGGCTGAATACAAATCAATACCTGTTTTTTCCCACCGGCAAGGGGTCAGATATGGTTGATATATTACATTTCTTATTCAATCATATTAACAGTCAGCTTAGAGATATTTCAAAATAAAAGTAAAGGCTAATTCGGGACCGGTGGGAATGTTTGTCTCTTGTAATTGCGCCTACCAATGATGTATATATCGCCTTATTTCATTCTGTTATGCAAAGAAAAAAATTCATATAGTTTCATTCTCCATATGCATGTACAGTAAATATATTCCTTCTAAAATTAAGAACAGTCAATATATGAGGGCATGCGTAGTGACAGTGCACACAGATGTACAAATGGTTATATGAAAATCAGGTTTGCCTATCCCTCAAGATGTCCGTCCATGCATGTGCTTGGAGAAGATGTTTGCATGGAGAAGATGGTTGCAAGTGATCTGATCAGATGTTCTTCAAAAACATTAAACTGGCCGCTTAACTTGAGATGGGCATGACAAGTATTATATGTCCGAGCAAAAAATAAGCGTTAAGGTAAAACAAAAAGGTTATATATATAAGACTTATTGTAACACCTAGTTAATCACAAGTACGAACCAAGAGTTTTTACGGTTAGATAGATAAAAGGTTGCACCAAAATATTTTAGTAAAGCCGACCATGCCATGCAGACAACGTTTAACCTTTTCTCTAAAACGCAATTTGCCAACGCGCTACGGGATCCATTTTAAAAGAATTTAACCATTTTAATGGACTAATGATCTGTCTCATATAACTGTTACGGCCCAATCGGTCTTTCCTGATATATGAGAAAAGAATAAAATTTAGCTCTACCCCGAGGAGACACCGAGCATCCCCATCTGGCGTCCCCAGCAGCGTCTGCTTGTGGAGGAGCCAACACATATCATCTTATACTTACTATATAGGTTTATGATAATCTACCACGTTTGTCTGACCATCCCAAATTCTTGCCCTAGACAGTTTTCACTCTAGTTCATTTGACCCCCAGGCCCCCCTTGCGGAGAGTTCAAACTGCATGGTCGGCAGATCGTATGGCCAGGAGACCTCATGTTCGGGAGACCCTTTTTATAATTATCAAATTGGTTAGAGGATATTTTTTTATAATTTATAATTTATGGTTAATTATAATAAGTGGTAAGATTTTAGCCTTCTGAGTTGAAAATTTTGCCGTGTTTGATAGACCATATTATATGGACTCATAAGTGGAGACGTAGGTTGACCCAAATTTTCGGCTCTATGCAGTGAAAATAAAGGAACCAATTTCCGGTTTTACAAATCTCTTGTTTCTTCATGTGCATGCATGTGAATTAACAGTTCCATGTTGGATCACCTTGCATGGTAAACTACGACTAAATTGATACTTCCAATGTGGTAAGTTCAGCTTTTATTGTTGCCTGGTAATTTGGGTCCGAGAAGTCTAAGCTCACCATAGTTTATCAAAAGATCAACAACGATGTGATCTGCATGAAGTTTTCTTGTCAATGTCTTAAAGTTGAATTGAAGATATTAACACTATTGGTTTAGTATATATAGCATCCCTCCAAATATTACTAACCCTTCCCCAAATTTGTAGTGAAACACAGACATGGATAACCATGAACATATGAATGTCGTCTACTGCACCTAAGTCCATGAACTGTAATTCATTACAATGGCATGAATGAAGGGTATCTACAGGTTCCAACAATTGGGTACAAACGAAATGAAGGATATAGCTAGAAAGACACCAAAATGAAGATCAAACGGTTGAAAAATGGCAAGCTCGCAATAGAAACAAATTTGAAAACAAGAAAGTATGTAATGCATGGATCTACCATTAATTTAATCCATTAAAAGGCTGCCATGAATGGTGAATAGAAATAATAACCTCTTTTACACCACTTAATTAACTATGTATTCCTAATTATAACCAGCTTCATATCCAATTGCTAATTAGATAATAATAGTACACTATAATAGTACTATAATTATTCATCAAAGTATGCACTATACATATGAGCATAGTATTCCTAATTGGTTGATCCTTCATATAATTCAAACCCTTCTCTTCCCATTCTTCTCCAAGTCTTCATTCCTTCCCTTGAAAAACTCTCAATTGTCAACTTCGTATCCCCCATCCGGCCAACAAGCCCTCCATCTTATCTGCCATGGATCCCTCCCATCTCAATTCTTCCTCAGCAACAACTAAAACTCTTCTCTTATTACCATGGCTACCCAATACATGAACTCTTAAATGTCTTAGGTACTAGTTAGTACTCTTCTGATCTAGGTATGGTTGTCAATAGAAGCTAGATCAAATCATGGGTCTGGAAGTTGCAGATGAGCTGCCGCCCATCAAGCCTGTTAGGACCAAACCCAAGAAGGAGGAGATTGATGAAGTAATAGTCGTAGAAGAATCAGGAATGCTTCACACTCCCACGTCGGAAGACTGCATCTTGAAGCCGCTCTTGATCTGCCCACCGGCGCCGAGGAAGAAGAGGCTGCCGGCCAAACGCAAGTTGTCGTCCCCGGCACCATCAACGACAACAACTCGAGAATTCTCCGACCTTACTTCTGTTTTTGTTGCTGTTGCTCCATCACAACAAAAGACGATCAAACAGCGGGGTGAGGATTGATAATATGTATATATATCAATCAACTTACGAATGAAGTACTAGTACTCCTCATTCTGATACATATATAGAGCAAAGCACTCACTTCAATTGCTTGTTTGAGTTTAGGTGATTTGTGACCCAGTTATACCGTGAAACAGAGTGGCAGCGGATCTTGGAAAAGAGAGTGTTATGCTTTTCATTATCGTGTAACTCTTACTATATATGAATCATGTGAATGCATAAATCATGTCTAATGAATTAGGATAAACATGCAAGGAAGCCAAAATGGATCAAATGTTACTTTTACTCCGGATGTAAATATTGATGATCCCCTTGATGCATGTTCGTGTGAACTGTTCTGTAAATCGACTGGCTAATTTTGTATCATATCATTGTTTATCTTCTCAAACTCTCGGCCAAATTCGACTATAATCAACAGGTATTTGCAACAATATTCTTATGCTTATAATTATACGTGATAAATAAAGGTGCTGCTCTTCGACAAACTTGGGGCTGCTTCAAGTATGCATTACTTGACATACATCAATCCTCATCGAACTCTTTTGATCTTCTTTGCGTTGTGATGGGAAAGCAAGCAGCCACAAACACAAATTCTTCGGTGCATTGATGGAATGTACCTTCATATAATAAAAGGGTGCATTCTTCAGACCTTGATTCTTAAAACTAAGAGTGTTATATTTAGAGAGTTGTACCTTTTTTCATCCGAAAATTTACCAATAAATTCTTTTTTTTTACCCAAAACCTTTTATACAAATTCATATTTTTTTAATATTTGTTCTTATTGAAGTCAAACAAAACTATGTTTGTTTTTATATTTTTGTTATCAAATTATTTTTATTTAACCATGTGATAATATTTTTTTACTTTATTATTATCATTTATCAATGAATATCTATTAAAAATATTATTTTATAAAGATGGCTGTTTGATATTTTTTGTTTTGTGTGTCTCTTACCGACGATATTCCACGGGTGTTTTAACTAATTTTCTTTTAATAGTTCACACCCTTTAGCTATGAGGTAAAATAAGAGCCTAATAAAACTATATTCTTTGAACTTTGTAAGATCATGGTCATTCAATATTTTTAGAACCACAATTATGTTATATTTTGTTAAAATTTTAAACATAACTCTACATTGACAATTTATAACATATCTTAAACAAAATCGATTAGCCAGCTTTTACTAACAAAAAAAAAAGAAATTAACAGAAGATAAACTTGTTAAAGTAATTACAAAAAGTTCATATTTACTTAAATTTCTCTTAATTACGTCAATTGGTATCAATTAAACTCTTAAACCATATAATTTTAAACATTTATTAAGTTTTATATAAAATCTCTAACAAAACCCCGCCAAAATGAAAGCCACGCCTTCTTCATAGCCAACGAAAGCCGTGCCATGGACACCTCCTACATCATCCACTACCAACCCCCCATGGCTTGCAGCCGAGTCGAGAGAGACAGGGCTCATGGTACATACATACATACATACATACTCTGTTCTACTCGTTTCCTGATGTGGGTACGTAATATGTTGATGTTTGGTTGGTTTGTTGGTGGTTGATTTGTGGAGCAGGGTTGTTCTTTCATCTTTGCGTTGCTAGGTGCTATCTTGTTTATACGGGGATTCTACTACACGAGAATTGCGTATTATGCGTACAAAGGCTACAAGGGCTTCTTCTTCTGCAGCATACCACCTGTTTAGCGTCTTGAAGCTTATGTTAATGTAGATGCTATATATATTGTTTTAATGGTTGTGTATATGTATGTGCAGTATGATTGGCGATCTTAGGATGTTTTGGCTCCCTTTTAGTTATGGTACCGAGCAAAAAGGGCTGCTGTCAAGAATATATGTTTTGGTGTCGTAAAACAAGATTGTAGGATTGATGTGCAGGGGATTGGTTAATGTGAATGCCAGCAGTTGGGGTTGAACACAACCTGTTTGAAGTAATTTGTTCCTGCATGTAAGTATTAGATCAATGTTGAAACTTGAACGCCACTTGCTTATGCAATTCGATCTGGAAGCAGGCAAGCAATCAAACGAGCTAACTGATTTTTTTATGGACATGCAAATGGCTTGCCAATCAATGTATATATTTGTTCCATGACGGTATGATTGGTCCCCATTTGCATGGAGGTGGAAGATTCATCACACTTTTCTCGGTGATTTATGGGCGTTGTAAAAGCCTATATTTTTTAACCCAAGCATAAAAATCTTTATTTGTTTCTTAGTCATTTGCTCTTTAGGTTTTTTATTTTCTTGTATCAATGCAGTTATTCTGTTATGATCGCTCTCCATCAAAAATTCTCCCTCACGAGAATCTCTATTGGTTGCTCTATTTTTTTCTGAATTAATTTCGTGTGAATTGTTCATGTAGATTGTGTGAGACATGGAGCAGTTAAGAATCATCGTCAGACTACGTAGTGAGGATGGAAAATGAATGTGAGCTGTATCAAAGATGGAAACAAATGTTCCATAAAAACTGATGATAAGAGGTGAGAATCTTGGGCTTCATAAAAAATGTATTTTCTACTCGTTAAAAACCATTTGGCATGCCTTTCCTTAATTCTATTCTTCCATGTACAGGAACATTTTGTTTCAGTTAGTTTGAAGCTTCTAAAACCAGCTATGCAATTCATTTTTTTGAGTAGTTGTCTATCTTTTTGTCTTTGCTGACTATTGTTTGTCTTTGCACCAGCCTGAGTGACAAATCATGAATGGTGGTTCGGCAACGTACATATTACAGAAAAAAGAAGATTGGCCATTTTGATTTCTTCTCCCTGGCTTTTTTCTCTGTCCAGTTTTAGAGATTGGCAATGAAGGAACCAGAACATATTCCATTTGGCTTTCATGGCTTGCTTTCTGTGGTCAAGGAGGGAACAGCAGCATGAGCCAGTAAGATTCCCATCTTAATAAAAAGGAAAAGGGAGAATTGCATGTCTATTATCTTAGGATTCTTCCAGATGGAAACCTCTCCATGAATATGAATGAGTCTCTAGCAATAATTCATCCTTGTGGTTCATATTGGCTGTATGTTGATGAAACATCTATGATCAAGGCAGTGCCTTAATATGTAGTTCTCAGATCCTAAGTAATACTGCAAGCATTAATTTTAGTTATTTTATGCTGTGTGAGAGGTGGGGATGGAGAAGGTTCATCTTCTACTACGTGTTTGGTTTGTTTGAATGCCCGTTAGCTCATGTTATCTGCTCCCCTCATTGTCGTGGTGGACGGCAAATTGGTAGAGATCACAGATATACAAAGAAATGGTCATTTTCCCAACTATGATTTTAATGTTCTAGAAAATCCCTCTCAATTGAAAAGGGAAAGTTCATAATTAAACCACCAAATCTACAATAATTATAAACCAATTACATGTACAGAAGTAGAATACACGCTCTCTCAATACAGATCAATGCAAAAACCACCAAAAGATGGAACTAAACAGGGTGGAGAACCTCAGAAATTTACAAGTATTCTTGAAACAATTTCTACTATTTCCACAACCAACCCAGGCACCCAAATCTCCTAATTCATCTGTAATGTCTCCCTAAGACCTAAGACTTCTACGAAGACAAAAAATCACTTCCCTTAAGAACCTTCGGCCAAACACATCTAAAATATGTCTAACCACGTATAGAAAGAGATATAAAACACTTCACCATGATACATGGAGCCTCATCTCATAAAAACAAAGAGCCTAACTGTCAAATATTTCTCTTTGAGCATTAGATGGCTATATAATGAGTTTCTTCTTCCTTATCTTTTTATATCTGTATATCTACATCATGTAACTATACAAGTATAGGTGTAATTGTTCATCTTCTCATGAGGAATAACTCCAACAAAGTGGATGGATTATCTGCTCGCATCTTAGTTAATTTCATGTGGTTTTTAGCTATTGAATCAACAAAAATAAACATGGAAAATCAACCATTTTGGAGCAGAAAGATTTTGGGGCCATGTGTAATTATAATAAGTATGATGGAAAATGTCACCAAAATATAATAGAAATATGTTAAAATATGTAAAACAATATGCTACTTTTTACTAATTCGAGGGTATGTAGTATAAGGTTACCCTTAGAGTAAGGTGACTACATCTTAACTATCCATTATTATGTCTAAATGTACCCTCAAATTAGAATCTCACAAGTTATAATCATCCATGTAGTCACGCTCTAGTGGAAAACCCCCCTCCTTTCGCTGAAATTTTGTCACCAAAATATTCGGTGATAAATTTGTCACTGTTTTATCACTGAATTACGATGACAATAATTTATCGCAAAAAATCACCAAAAATTTTAGTGTCATATTTTCTCAAATTTACCACCGATTTGACACAAAAAATTTTGGCATCAATTTAATTGTCACCGATTTGACACCAATATCATTGTCTAAATTCAGCGACATTAAAATTTTGTCACTAAAATAATGATGTCATGGTTTTTTATAGTTGTCACCAAAATATTTGTCTTTTAGTGTCAAATTTTTTAAAAAAAATTAAAAAAACTAGTGCACACTTTTCAATTTTACACAAATATGCACACGTAGGCTCCTTGTTCTCGGGACACGAGCCACACTGTGTGCATATGGCTCAACTGGCCGCCCTATGGCACTGCCCCACCATGTCATCAGTCCCCTGCCTGCCCCACCCTGCTGTCACGCCTCCCCCTATCGCCATCCCCTCACCCGACTATCGCCACCCCCTTGTGAGGCCACACCCGCCCCCCACATGCGGCTAAGTGGGCATAGGCCCATGTACCAATTTTTTTAAAAAAATTTTTAAAGACAATTGTCACCAAATTTATGTGACAAATTTTAACCATCGTCTATGCCATCATTTTTTAAAATTATTTATTACCATTTTGTCAATGAAATTTGGTGATAGCTTGATGACAAACTGTTACTTAAATTTGTCACCGAAATTTTCGGTGACAAATTGTTATTAAACAAACATTGAAATTAATTAAATGTGAAAATCAACAAATATTTATATGATAAATTCAGTGACAAATACACTTTTATCATTGAATTTAAGCCTTTTATCACCGGTGATATGTGGGTTTCCACGAGAGATGGTTAAAAGATATGATTTCACTAGAAAGAGACCCCAAATTAACTACCTATTGTTAATATAATAATAAAAGTCGGATTGCACTACCCAATTATGTCACATTATTCTTTTACTTAAAATTTATGAGTAGCAATGAATGGAAGGGTGAATGAGTGCCCATATATGTGTAAAAATTACTCTAACATGTTTTTTTAAGCAACAATTTTATCTAAATGGGTGAGTATAATTTTTTTATAAGAAAATAAAACATTTTAAATGGGTGAAAAATATGAACTTATAATTAGTAAAATCACCAACTCGAAAATGAGTGTTTTACCTCCCAAGTTAAAAGAAATATATTATTGGCTCAAAAAAATGTTCAACAAATAAATAAATAAATAAATAATCAGAGTATTTGAACACGGACAAATGTGTGGACACTGATCAGCCACTATAAAAGACGCCGAACGGGTGGATTGACCCGGTCTTTTAACACGTCATCGAACCAACCGTATTTAGTTAACGAACAAACCCGCCCAGCCCCTTCTCCTTCTCCCACCATCTCCCTCCTCTTCCAAAGCTCCTCCACCATCAGTCGCCACTTCCATTCTGCACCCTTTTCTGGCTCTCTTTGGTTGGTTGGTGGAGTTGTTCGTGGCGTGGATGGTTGTTGTTGTGGTGGGGCGTTGCTTCGTTGCGGCGTCTGCAAGTTGAGGGGACGTGGTCATGGGGTGTTTGGCATCGCCTGTTAACGGAGGCGGCCTCAGGTCCGTTCTTTCTCACCTCCTTGGTTTTATTCTGAATTTTTTTTTTCTTATGAGAAAACGTAAAAAGAATAGAAGTGGTGGGTTTTTTTTTTTTTGTATGCATGTTTGGTGCGTGTATGAATTTGTGAGTAGTTTGATGGATGAAGAGGCTTTATTGTTGTTAGAGTAGCAGAAATTTAGTTTCGATGATAAAGATTGAGTCTTTGTTTCGATGAATTTCTTGATGAGTGGTTATTTTCACGTTTTGGTGCTCTTTTTTTAATTGAATTTGGTGTATGATAATTCCAGGAATCATCTTTTTTTTGTGTGTGTGTTCTGTGTAACAAGTGTTCATTCTAGTACAGCACTTTAAACAATTTTGGCCATACGTTGGCATTGAATGAAAGCTATGTGTTGTATTTTCCGTTATATACATATTTGCCTGCGTAATTTTAGGGGATGAATTATGTAGTGTTCTGTGAATATTCTGTTATGCAAAATCACGTCTTTTTTAATTTTGGGGGATGAATTATGCATCCATAATATCGTTTCTAATCTTAGGGATGAAATGTGTCTATTCTGTTATGCAAAATAATGGCGTAATCTTTAATGGGCTGTGAATTTTTTTCTGACTCGTCGGTATACCAACTGACATGGGTGATCTGGACAACAGTCAAAATGGGAAGTTTAGCTATGGATATGCAAGCTCTCCGGGAAAAAGATCTTCAATGGAAGACTTTCATGAAACCAGAATTGATGCTGTTGATGGAGAAACAGTTGGCCTTTTTGGTGTTTTTGATGGTAAATCATTTTAGTCTTTGTTAATAACTTTAATCCACTTCTTCCTGTTTTGTCATAAATAATGTTGTGACTCTCGAATCCTTTGCAATTTTTGTTCTGTACTTGTTCTTAATTTATTTATTTTTTTTCAAAGAGGGAACTTACTCTTTCTCATTGGGTACCAGGTCATGGAGGTGCACGAGCGGCAGAATATGTTAAACAAAACCTTTTTAGTACTTTAATTCAGCATCCCAAATTCATTTCTGACACCAAGTTGGCTATAGGTGCAGAGCGCTCTCATCCCATAGTTATGTATGTGACATGTATTAATTTGAGTTTCTATGTTTAGGTTACTAATTTTCCATTTTTGTATCTGAAGTTGATGCTTACAGCCGCACCGACTCAGAATTGTTGAAGACTCAGGATAATTATAACAGAGATGCAGGATCCACAGCTTCTACTGCTATTCTTGTTGGTGATCGTCTTTTAGTTGCAAATGTTGGAGATTCTCGGGCTGTGATTTGTAGGGGTGGAAATGGTACTCTCTCTTTGTTATTAGGGAGGGTTTCTTTTTAGTTGGCTGGCAAACAAAAAAAAGAAGCCGCTTTTATAATGATCTCTTTTCTTGGTCCTGTGTTCTTGTACTTTATTATTTTGATCTGTCTGAACACCAAGGCTGGATAGAGATGGTATCAGACTAGTGAATAGGCCTATTGCTAGAAAGTAGCATGCCGCTTTTGCACATATTATTATCAATAATTTTGGCATTTTAAGATTCCTGTTTGGTTTTATTTGGGTGCCTGTTTGGTCTTTCTATGATCATTATAGGATATATTTCTTTTGCTTATGCAAGTAAAGTTCAGTTTTGAGATTGCATTTACAAAAAGACAAAATGTGTTATGTATGATCTCTATGCAATTTCTTTTATTGGTGCCTTTATAACATGATATTTTCAAGCATATTATTACTTTTGGGCAAAGTTGTTATATATCAAGCCAGTTCTTGGATATCATAAAGTTTTCATCTAAATCATAATGACAAATCTACTTTAAAGGGAATGGCCATGTGTTTTGTATCGAGAAGCTGAAAAAAAATACAGAGAATATGAAAAGTTGTTTGCAATTTACTTATTTTGTTTGCATGAAATCGAGATTGAGATCTATAATTGTTTAATGTTTTTTCAGTAAAGTTGTCTAAAAGGATTTACTCATCAGTTATGTTATATACGTTGTTTTATGTTTCTGTGGTGGAAATATCTGCTTCAAATTGAAGTGACAGGTTTTACATAGATCTGATGTCATTGTTTCTTCAGCTATAGCTGTTTCACGAGATCACAAACCTGATCAAACTGATGAGAGGCAGCGCATTGAAGATGCAGGAGGATTTGTGGTGTGGGCTGGTAAGAAACTCATAATGTATATAAGTTGGTTGAAGCGTCCACTCTCTGGTTTGATTGCACACTTCCAATGATTTAATACATATAACAGATAAGTTAGACAGACCAGCTATGATTATGATGCCCTTGGCTAATGTTTCTCCTTGATTTAAGTGGTGTGAAATGTCTTACCATGTTTTAAACTGATGGTTGAACAATAGCTTGCCAATGAGATTATGGCATTTGTACCCTTAAGGTCCGATAGTAATAACTATATGTTATAGGCACTTGGAGAGTTTGTGGAGTGCTTGCTGTTTCTCGTGCCTTTGGTGATAAGCTATTGAAGAAGTATGTTGTAGCTGATCCAGAGATCCAGGTTAGCTACCATGTACACATGATGTTCTTAGCCTTCTTTTGTTTTTCTAGCTTCTTGTTGTTGAGCATCTCTCTTTCCGCCAGCTGCTACGTTTTGTACACAGAATTTGGTGTCACCAACTGAAATGAGTCCGGATCAAGTGAAAATTGAAACATTACCTTCTCTTGGGTTGAGATAAAATTAAGGGGATACTGTTTTCCTTTTCTAATCTCAGTGTACAATGATACATGGAGATTTAAGCTGCATAGTAAATTGTAAGTTTTGATCCATAAGGTGTTTTAGAACCGTTCAAGATCATATATAACAATTTTGTCTAGAAGCTCTGTTGAACATTTTATAATTTCACCAAGAAAACTGACAAATGTCAACAGTCAGAATGCTTCTAATATTTGAATTTGAACATTTTGAATTGCGAGTAGATTACCATTCTTTCTATATATGCTGAGAAGGGTATAGGTCTAACGTCTCACTACGTTATTACTTTTCTTGTAGCCAATTAGACATTGGGTTTTAGGGAGAAGCGTGAATTGAATGATGGTTATTACAACCTTAACTTTGAGCTGTTACTTTTTCTCAGACAAGTTTTTGTTCATTCTTTGTGTTGCTGATTTTGAGTTTAAATGTTATGGCAATTTTGTAGGAGATAATGGTCGATGAATCTCTTGAATTTCTTATCCTTGCAAGTGATGGCCTTTGGGACGTCGTATCAAACGAGGTTTGTATTTAACACATTCTTGTTGATTTGGTTTCAGATTTTTTAATGCTTGAAGGTTTACTTATATTGGTGCTTGTGAACTTTTCAAGGAGGCTGTTTCTATGGCCAAAGCTATTGAGGATCCAGTGGAGGCTGCATGGAAATTGTTGAATGAAGCTTGCGATAGAGGTAGTGCAGATAATATAACATGTGTTGTGGTTCGTTTTTTAACAACTGAAGAGTGGTCAAAACCCGGATCTTAGAGCTCCAGTGCTTCAGTGGCTTACTCGCCATTGATCTGAGCAGTATTTGATCGCATTTTGCAAAGATTATGCAATAATTGACTGCCGGGTTTCATTTGTTCGTGAATCATTGATGGAGAAATTTGCCCTTGTGATTTTGGTAAAGGGTGATTAGTAACACCTTCTTTTTAACCATGTTATGTTTCTTGATTTGAAGTAGCATGCAGGTACATATACGAGTCTGTAAAGACAGTTCTTATCTTGGCTTGTAGATGAAGTATCTTTGTTCAATTATTTTTTCAGGTTAAGGAGATAAAAAACTGTTTACCTTACTAGTTTTTTCTGGCGTCCGTCTTACTATTATGTCGCTTGGAGACGAATTTACTCTCATGTAATTTAAGCTTTGCGCGTTGTTTAACAAATGATTGATGAATATTCTCTTGTGTAACCAAGCTTCTCCTATCCTCTGCTATTGTCTGGCTTTCCTGATCAGTAGCAATATAGCTGCTTCGAGATGGCTGTATAGCTTTTGTAAATGAAGTGGAGAGAATGGTACCGTTACATATTTTTACTACCAGGGGCTTCATTTGGTTTGTGTTTATAAACCACTTGTTCTAAACATGGCAGAAACTAAACTGATTTGGCGGGCTGATTAATTTACAGCATTTTAAATATCCTTTGTATTCTTTATTCTATTTATTTTTTATGATGGATTTTGAGAAGCAAAATTGGTCTGCACCCACTAGATTTCGGCCATTTTTTTGTTTATTTTATATTGCATACTTGGGTGAATCTTGATCAATATTGGATAAATATGGCAGTGTTAAAACTTAATATTGCTTCTTTTTTTTTGCTTGGTTTTTGTTTTTTATTTTTACACGTATCAGTGAATTAATATTACCCTAATTTTGGCAACAGGAACGGTGAGTAAAAAAGATTTTGAAGGAAAAAATTTATGTAGTGGATTAATCTACCAATGGATTCCATTGCTATACCAATCATTTTATCAGCAGTACTGCTTCCTGAACTCAAATTTCTTTGATAGGATAGAATGATCGTCATTGTTATGAGCTACAATCAGATTGATCATAAGATGAGTGTACATAAAACGCATGCTCTTCAATAGTGATACAAACAAGAACATCACTGTCAAACCTAACTTAGATAGTTATATAAGTTCCAACTTAAACTTACATATGACAAGGAATATATAGATGCCAATAATCTCATATATCCTATGTATATATTCTATAATCACGTCTCCATAGTAATTAAATCACTACATGCATTTATCTTCTAGTTTTAATTGGTACCGGGATGTTTGGGTGACGGAGTGGAAGGGTGTGTTGATACACCATGATAGTTCACGTTATAAACCTTGCCACCACCATCCTCATCTTGCTCTCGTTCTTTATCTGTGTAATTTGGAGCTTTGTATGCCAATCTCTCACCTACTCCTTTTGGAACCTGTTTTATTTGGCACTATATATCAGTAATTAACAACTACTATGAGATCAGTACTTAAGGTTTTATACTAAAATCGTTATGAGCATTTAAGGTAGAGTATCCAAAAAATTATGAAAGCATATTCATGCAACATGAGTTACCTTGTTAAACACATGCACTGGCCGGTGATCCACCTTAGGATTTGCCATCGGAGACCTTGCAATATTCATGGATGAATTGTTCATGAGAAACGCACCTGTAAGCTGTTGATCATGGCCATCAATGGATGCAAGTTGAAATATGATTACAAAGAGCAGAAAGAAAACAAGGAGATGAAGAGATTTCATGATCATATGGCCTTGGATCAATGGACAACTAGCTATGCGAGTAACTCAATCGATTGTATATATGAACTGATCTTGGCGGAGTGTTGAGGTGAGGAAGAATGAACCAGCATCATGTGTATATATAGACGTTCTGGGTCAGATATATTTGGGGGGGGGCGTCTGGAGGAGCTCCATGAAAACTCCAATTATTGAAGAGTACAAAGTAGGATTCAGAGGATTTGACGTTGCCTCTTCAGACCTTCCATGACAAAACTGCCGGCTTTGTTTGTTTGACGTGAGCTACTGATCTTCACTTCCATGCATGTCCACAGTTAGTGTATAAAATGCATGTCCACTGTGGGAGGTAAGAAAACAGTGCCAGTAAGATCCATCTGACTACTGGTGAAAAAAGAGGAAGGTTTTGCAATTCAGAAGGTCACCAGCCCTGATTTCTATCCACATAGAAACCCATGAAAGTGTTTATAACAGTTTAAACAGTAAAGAAAGTTATCATGAATGTTTTCAATAGATCATTTGAAGGCTAGGAAGTTACTAAAGTTAAAATGCTTCGCATTGGCTAATTGGCAATAACCCATAATATATCCTTGAACTAACCTCCCTTCTATTGTTAATTGAAAATTGGGGACTTATTATATAATAAAGTGCAATGCTTGATCTTGTGTTTTTAATTACATTAATCAATTTTGCAGAAGACATTGATTTCATACGCCAAATATTGTTTATGTCATTCGTTTATGTAATGACCGACGATTTACGGAGAAAAAGATTAAGTTTTTTTCGAAAAGAAATACTTTAGTAAACAATATCACATCAACATTGTAAAAATTAAAAGTTGAGAAATGAAAAAAATATATATAGCCCATCTCATCAAATCGAAAGACCTTCAGTACTATAAAAGGAGTTGATTCTGATCTGTATTGGGTATTCATTAAAATTAAAATATAGCATTTGTATCTTGCCATCTTTTATCTCTTTCAACTTGCTACACAATATAGCTTAATTTAACGGATCGATTAGATTTAGTACAGAAAAAAAGAAGTATTCCATCTCTGAAGAGCATATGTATATAGAGCTGACAAAATATGAACATGATGAACATTGATTGACAATACTAGAATGAATAACGACTAATCAGCATCATCAATTCTACTTTCGTGGAATTTTGGATAGACCCAAAAAACAAATCAAGGCAATCCACGCACAGTGACGGGGAGCTGGTTCCTCTTTGGACGAGGAGTGGATTCTGATCTTCAACAATCAAAATATTTGTCTGCTGCCATGCTTGAAAGTTGATTAGAAGGAGCTCCTTCTCTTTTAGAAGATGGGACTTATGAGAAGTTAAGAAAACAATCACAATCAAATTCAATGTCTGATCATTTACAGGAGGTAACCACTAACCTAGATATATGTACGTGTCTTTCTTAATAATTCATCAATCTAATTGGCAACCTTATACATGCAATACTTGACTTTGGGTCATGAAAGACACCTGCCGGATCACCAAGATCCATGTAATTTAACAGGGATGATCTTATCATATTTAATCTCTCGAAAAACAAAAGTCAGACTAAATTTTTCCTTTAAATTAGTCTCATATTTAATACTTATTGAAATAAGATCGAATACTTATTGCAATATAAGCTATTAATTTGTATTTAGGCTTAGTTATTATAGATGATATTAGAGCCCATACTGTTGTGAAAAAACGGTTAATTTTCACCAAAGATAACTAGTTCACTGTGAGAACTATTACCTAGATGACAAGCGTGAAAACTATTGTACTGAATAATTACCCCAAGATAAAATTCCCAGGAAAGTTGGTGGGACACGATAATCCGCTTAAAAACCAACTCCTATACAGAATTTTATGAAGACAAGTAATATAAATAGCACAATAATTAACACCAATTATACCCGACAATAGCTATTAAATAGACAAGAAAAGAATAAGAACAACACCAGAATTTAACGAGGTTCGGCAATTGCCTACGTCCTCGGACACTACCAAAATAATATTTCACTAAAGAGAAATATTACAAAGAGAGAAAGAATTACCAACGGTAATAAAGGAAGCAATCGGTAACTTTGGGATGATCTACTATGGGGGGGAGGAGCCCTATTTATAATGAAAGAGCTCCCCCCCACATCCCTCCACTTCATGATGTGGGATTTTGCAACCCACATACAACACATACAATATAAAATTATAGATCCGACGTATAGGCTGTGTTCATAGGTTGAAAAAAAAAAATCTGAGGATGAAATTTTGAAAGGACGTTGGTGGATTCACTACAAAAAAAATGATTTTTCTCCACTGTCTTCTCCATATTATTTTTAACCATGGACAAAAATTATATTTTTTTTATTTGAAAATATTTGAAGGTAAGTATGTATTAATTTTTTAATTTCTCCGCCTTAAAAAGTGCTCATTAATCTTCAAACATGAAGAAAGGGGAAGTGAAGAATAGTGTGGTGTGGAATTAACATTTGAAAATTAACATATACTTATCTTTAAAAATTTCTAAATATGGAAATAAATCAAAGTTTTTTTTCCACAGTAAAAATTGGCATGAAAAAGATATGCATAAAAGTATTCCACTTGCCTCCACTAAATATTTTTTTGAAATGTGAAGAAATAGTTTTTTTTAGGGTGTCTTTATAAATCTTTTACTTAGTTAAATACTTTGAAGAGGTGATATAGGTTATATTAATTTGCACTTGGGCCTAGTGGATCATTTAAATATTGTCAATTATTCTTGATTTAATTTTGCCAAAAAATTAAATATTTGCAATTAACTAAAGTGAAATTTATAGGAGAATTAGAGTGTTGATCCTGTAAAGTTCAAATTGCTTCCATTTTAAAATAAAATGTAAAACCCAAAAAGATACGGACTTGAATGATTAAACTTTGAGAGAAAGTACTTGGTGGCTGTGCACAAATTTAAGGGTCTACTAATACTTATCTGGCCTTGTTTAATATTAACCTAACATTTTAGTTTTGAGAAATGTTCACATATGATGGCATGAAATCGTTATCTAGAAAATGGAGAGCGTAAATCTTTGTGAACAGCGCTACAAATGATGCAGTTATGGCTAGGTAAATGATTTTTATACTAACCATTAATTGATTAATTTGGAAATTTTAACTTAATGATAATCGACTTCTGAGAGCTTTACTATTTTTTTTTTAATTGAACCGATTGTGAAATAGTGAAAGTAAAAGTAATTTTTTACCACTTACAAAAGATTTTGTATGTATAATATTGTGAAGTAATATTATAAACCAAAATATAATTTTTAGAAGTTTACATTTTTTTTTATTAATTTTTAGTTAAATACTTTCCACTAAAAGAAAAAGGACAATTACGTTGAACACTATATTAAATGTTTCATAGTAGAGATTAAATTGTCAAGTAAATTTAAATTTTACTTTAAACTAAATAAATTGGTAAAATAATAACGCATAGATTTCTACCATTATTATTTTAATATAAACAATTACGTATACCAATATCGCATATAATATATGAAGAGAGCGACAGTTATGCGTGTATATGTACAGTGTGACAAATTGAAAAACATTTAAAGTATCTTAAGAAAGAAATGAATATTCATTCTACAATTTTTTTATTTATTGCATTAAAAAATTGACGATCAGTACAAAAACTCTCAATATGGAGTTAATCGACTTGGAATATGTAAGATCATTTATTGTGTTAATTTAATGTGTCTCACATCTGACAGATGTCGGGGTAAGATTTAATATATTAATGGAGATGAACTTATGATTTTAAAATTTTGAATCGTGAATAATATTTGAACTAGGTTGTTTGTATGATTGACACATTTAATCATTCATTTTGTTGTAGTGTTCTGCTTGGTAATTAGAGTTGCTAGTAATATAGTTGATGTAACGATTCAGCACAAAGTGTAACGTAATAATCTTAAGTTATTTAAAGAAAAATTCTTTGAAAGCGGTTAACCGAGTAGTTTTTAATTATAAATAAAATATTAGCCTAGTATGTATTACATATGAGACTAAGTTTATTTATATAACAAAACACCTACCTTAGGAAATTTTGTCTCCAAAATTTTTACACTTAGCCCATTGCTAGCCTCAGTCATCGACCTTATTTAGCATGTGACCGACAGCCTAGCCAACGTCTCTAATCCAGCTTATCATCTAATACGGAACCAAATTGCTCTGATACCATTTATAATGACTCAGCCCAAAGGGTAACGTAACGACCCTAAGTTATTTCTTTAAAAGAAGTTAACCAAGTTAAAGATGTAGAGTCTATTCCCACTTACAAACATGATCTTAGCCTAGTAAGTATCAGATATGAGACTAAGTTAATAGATCTCAAGTTGAAAAACTCTTTTATTTCTAAAAACTTTTTGAGTTGACTCTACTTTGTATCTTATCAGTCAAACTCTATTAATGAGTCAATACTGACTAATTTTATAATTGATTTTTTGAGTTATGTTATGAAAGTTATAAAAATATATTATTTTTCTTATAAATTAATTCAATTAATATTTTTAAATAATGTAAATCATATATTTATTAATTTAAAATGTCAAAAGAATAATATATATTAATTTTATATATCTATTTATTTATATAATTAAAATTTAATATAAATAACTCCAAATGACAATCTCGAATCGAGTCTGAGTTTTGAGTTTTTAAACTATGGTTAGCGAGAAGCAAGTGTGGGCATAGGTGTTGTTCAACGTGATTAATATCAATAATCTACTATATATGCAGTTTATACCTTGTTGAGGATCTTGCTTTACATGTATGTTATTACGTGACTGGAGGGCAAAACAGGTCAATTATCTTCGGTTGAATGAATGTAATTAGTCAAAGCTCACATGATCAAATGCTTGTATTATATTTTTATACACATCATAATTTGGCACTTTTTCTTAGCACATGTTCTTGAGCATCTAGAAGAATTAGGGAACTGTTTATTTTATTATTTGCAAACCATAAATTTTAGTCTTCCTTTTACATGCGTGGAAGAGTGTTAATCAACTTTAGTTTACCTTACCCACCTACATGCATGAATGGAGAAGATTCATATTAAAACAAATATAGAGTAATTTTCTTTTCTAAAACCTTGTGCTCTTACAATCGCAATTGGTCAACCATTTATAAATCTGAAGCAATGAACATGAAAATTATTGTACTGGTGCCAATCAAAGGTGAAGAATTATTGGACAGTCAAATTTTTATTTTTTACGTGTCACATCACATCAATTTAGCAAGTAAATCATTATCTATCATAGATTTATAACTTACGCAATTCTATATGTGGATGCCATTTGTACAAAAACAACACAAAATTTTAAAAAGAGGATTTACAAGATTAGTGTTTGTTTGCACATATTTATTCGATTATGTGAATAATTTTTAGGGGTTGTGTTTAATTATTAACGTGGATGATTTACTGCAAGTTACAAAGGAATGAGTCATACGGTTCCAAAACTGTTGGAGGAAGAATTGCCAGAAGAAGAGGTAGGCGTTATTTTACAACCGCTGGAGGAAATCTCTCACCGAGGAATTATCCCAATTCTATAAAGGCCGGGTGTTGCTGCTAAAGAGAAGGGGGGGGGGGAAGAAGAATTTCTAAGAGGGAGTGTAGGTTTGATTTGATGAATTGTTGCCTGTTGGTGAGATTCGTCATTGAGATGATGGTCCCTTCCCTCCGCCTTACTACTATATTTCCATGAAGAATTTTTGCCCCGTCTTTACCTGCTACCTTGTTGATGTGAAGCCATCCTGTGAGGATACAAAAGCCCCATTCCCTGCATCTATGCGTTTTGCTGATTCACAAGAATTTTTTGTCGCAGCCTGAAGGTTGTCACAGCCAGAGAGTCCTGGAGTTATACCGCCTTGCCAGAATGAGATGCTGTTCGGAGCAGTCGTCCTGTCCCCTTGGAGCCAGGCTTAGGAGGTTTCCTGTCGTTGCAGATTGCTGTCAGTGAAGTCCCATGGAGGAGGAAGGTCGGCCTTGAGGAGTAGCTTCGCCCAGGAGAGACACGCAGGCCTTACTGCTACGGAATGCTGCTGCTATCACTGCTACACATTGTCATGGAATTGCCTCCTCACTCTGTTCTTTCCTCGTGAAAGGCCTTTTGCTGGAGGTTCGTTGCATTCCCGCCACCGCATTGATATCACATAAGGAAAAAGAACCAAGTGAAGTAGTAAAACATCTCCGTCCTTTAGCTGATAAAGTCTACACAGAAGTTTTGCCAAAAAAGTACAAACGCCCAACCTTCACAAAGTTTGATGGAGATGGCAATCCTGGTGATCACATCATAATTTTTGAGATTGAGTGTGGAGCAATTGCAACAAATGAGAAGTTAAAATTGCAGCAATTTCCTGCATCCCTCAGTGGTAATGCCTTAAGATGGTTCAATAATCGTCCACCAGGATCAATCAGCTCATGGGATAAGTTTGTCGAACAATTCATGGAACATTTTCAGTCAATGGAGATCCCAGTGAAGATAGAACACTTACGACAGTGTCGGAGAGAACCAGGTGAGCAATTTGCAACATATGTGAAGAGGTTTAGAAGTCTAACATCCTAGATGAAAGAGACGCCTGATATCAAAGAACTTGTTAAGATTTGTGCAATGAATGTCGGACCGGCTGCTTGGTTCTTAAGTAGTGCACAATGAAACACTTTTGAACAACTCTTTGAAAGGGTGTTGATATTCGAGGAACTTGGAAGGGTTTCTGCTTCCTTGAAGAATGCTAAGGCATCAACTAGTGCTGTTATTGTACTCGGCGAGCAAAGTTGGGAAAAACAACAAAGGAACAACAATGAAGGACAAAAATCAGCTCCCCGACAACGGCGTGAATAGAGGAATATAGAGGATTACACCTTCAAAGTTGGAGACACCGAAAGATGGTTCGATGTTTGGTTAAACAAGGAAAGATTACACCATGGACACCAAAGAATCCACCAAAGCTGGAGGATGAGAAGAAGGATAATTTCTGTCGCTATCATTAAATGGTTGGCCATCCAACAGTGAAATGTCAGAATATAATGGAGAAGATTCAAGAATTAATCAACAAAGGGGAAATAAAAAATAGAGCTCCCATAGTACAAAAAGCACCGGCTGCCAATATTATGACAACAAGTCATCTGACCTTGTCGTTGAAAGGGGCTAGATGAAGACAAAGAAAAGGATGGACTAAGCAAGGGCAAGGAACTCGAGGTAGAGAAGTTAAAAGAGGGAAAGTACCCTGAAATAGATGAAAGTAAGAAGGAGGAGGCTCCGTTGAGTTCAATGAAGGAAGGAAAGAAGGTTCCTCCTCCTCCCACACTAAAAAAGGAAGCTAACCAAATGATGATTATGAAAAAATTGAGGAAGATACCTAAGTTAGTGCACATGTCTGACGTATTTGCACTTCTCACCCACTGCCCAGTTCACAGTTGAACAAGCTTTGTCAGAATTTGCAATTAGAAATGGAATAGAAAGTTTCTTCATGAGCTCAACTGGAATAAAGGACTACCTCACAGATGTAGAGTATTTGGGACATCCTCTACCTGTTTTAGCTCAAATGAATAACGAACAAAGATCCCGTACCTACCCGTCTTGGCCACATGCTAATGATACTTTACCAATGCCAGCTGGAATCATCATTTTTTCCAATGACGATTTGTGTCACTCTGAGCCTAACCACAATCGACCATTGTTTGTCAGTGTGGAGCACCGAAACAAGCTTATTCAGTGTGCACTTATGGATCAAGGATCATCAATCAACATTCTTCCTATCTTGTGTTGTTTGAATTGGGTTACACTAAAGAAAATCTCATGCCAAATGATACCACAATCAATTCAGTATCTCCTATACCATGTGAGTCATTAGGGACAACGTGCTTACACATCTCTATTGATCCATTCAGTTTACCACATATATTCCATGTTTTAGAAGTTGATCCAATGTGGCACATGCTTCTTGGGCGACCTTGGATTCATGATCACCGATGCGTGTCATCCTCATGGCACCAATGCATTAAAGCTGTACCCAATAAAGGAGGTCAGATCCGAGTCCGGGTCTATGAAACCCGTTTGCTATTGAAGAAGCACACTTTGCGGATGCTGCATTCTTCATGGAGGGAAATGTCCTGAAGTTGGCTCGAGCACAACCATCTAGTTATGTCTATCTTGCTACACTTGATTTGCCAGATTTTATTAAACCAACGGGCAATTATCCGCCACTGAAGCCTCCTAAAGTAGCAAAGTTATACAAGTTGTCAGTTCCATCGGCACCAGCAATTTCACCAGGACCGGAAGCTTCATTAGTACCTTTAAAGGTAACTGTGCATTCAGGACAGCTAAAGAAAAAAGTTAAAGAAATGCCACCACTCCAAGAAGTGCAAAGTCAAAAAGAGAAAGATAACCTGGTAATTGAAGATGTCGCCATGGTATTAGGACAATGGGAAATGCCAGTGACGAACTTTTGTGAAAAGGAAGTAATTACACTTGACCCATGTCCGGTCATTTACTTGAAAGAAAAAGAATACAATTCATTGGATGAATAAGAGACTATAACTCTTGTAACACCCTGACTCGGCTCACCCTTGAACCGACCCGGAAATGCTACCGGCGACCGAACCGTTCGA
>JAVDBV010059668.1:782-13718 GCA_032619315.1 Piper longum
GGGCCTGGTCGGGCGGCACGGCGACAGCGTGGTGGGCGGAGCGACGCTGGTCGGCGGCCGGGCAGCGCCGACAGTGACCGCGGTGGCCACACATGGGGAGCGGCACTAGGGTTTGGAAGAAGAGCGCGTCGGGGGAGAAGAAAAGAGAAGCACGGTGGCATTCTTGTAAATATTACTTGACTCGTCTTCGTCTCGAGTCAAAATAATTATTTACTCGAAATAAATTCTAAAAAAAATCTTAAAAAATCGGGAAAAATCCAATAAAATAAAATAAACACATAAGAATCAAAATGACATGGTCTATTACTATCAACCCGCCCAAACTACCCGTAACGCGCCCTAATGCGGTAAACGGCCTAAAACTATTTCTACGATCAAGCTGCACAAAAATAAAAACTATACTGCATACTTCCATATATTCTGATAACCCATTCTTTTCTGCTGTATTCATGACGTTATCATCATATACTTGGGTACACATGACCCCTCATAGCTCATACACGCGTTCTGAAATATACTCGACTCGAAAATAACGGTCGAACCGACCGGTTCTAAATATAAAACCCTGACTCGAATCGTGGGTTTTACAGTTTCTCTGTAATTTAATGATGTCTTTCTTATAACATATGAATTTCTTGAGTTTAATCGAATATTTTATGGAGTAAATTCTTTTCTAGGATTTTCAATGAAACTTAGTGCATGGATTAATAAAATTTATTAATTTTTATTTATGTGATTGTATTTTTGATTCATCTATTCTATTCTATTTGTTAATGTTATCATTAGATTGACCATTTACTGATTAATTTCGAGATTTAATCTTGTTTAGAGATAGAAAGATTAGATTTGTCATTAAATAAAATAGCATTTGTTCATCTATTTTGGGTGATTTATATATGAGATAGAGATATACTCATATATCTTTGGTAACTGTTAAGGGCAGAACTTAAAGTATCATTTTGCATATGCAATTTCATAAAAATATAAAAGTTGGGTGCGAGTAATAAGTTTATTGTGAATCTAAGAGATGTGATAAATAATTAATTCTCATGATTAATAATTTGAATCTGCAATTCATATGTAAAAATTATAACTTTAATCATATAGAGCACTAAGTGAAATTGAAAATCATAGGTTTGTCGTCTTGAAATCAAATTATCATTTAAATATTGCAATTTAGATTAATTTAGTCATAATTTATAATTAAATCACTATTTGAACTTGTTTTCGTTTAAGTATAATTAATTAAATTACTTTCTTATCATTTTTATTACTTGATTCGACACGTGCACTTAGCGTTATAATTTCCACATTAGTGTGCTTGAGTTTGGCTTGATATAAAACGAGCCGAATTGAGCTTTAATGTAAATGAATCAAGCTTTAATGTAAACGAACCGAGCTTTAATGTAAATGAGTCAAGCCGAGCGTGTCCAAAATTTATAGTGTTTGGGTTTGGTTCGAGCCGAGCTCTAGCTGAGCTCGAGCTTAGCGAATGTTTATGTGCTCGACTTATATAGGATCAAAATTTTTTTGAACACTATATAAGTTCAATGTGACCTCAATAATATTTATGAGCTGAGTCGAGCCAAATATTTTTTCGAGTTTAAACACATCGAGTTCGAGTTCGAGCCGAGCCGAGCCGAACACTTCTTTACTCAAGCTCTGTTTGTTCTTCAACAAGCTTATTCATTTCGAGCCGAGTATTTTTTCGAGCACAAAATTAACGAGCGTGAGCCGACCCAAATGCGAAAAGTTCGCAAAAAGGCTTGGCTTGTTTATACTCTAGGTGCAAACAACACAAAAAAAAATGGTTTCTTTTTTGGTGGCAAAACATATACCCCAAGGTTTATCCTTCGAGAATGAAATGGTCTTTTGATTTCTGAAAATATGTATATTCTTCTCCTTTACACATAGAAGTGTCTAAAATCTAGAATCGGGCCAATTTGGAAAGAGAACATTGTAGCATCCAAATTATTGATAAGCAGATAATTTAAGATAGGATTTGAATGGGAACATTGATTTGTAACCCGAATGTTTTTAAACTCTGAACATTAAAGGGCCAGTTTTGGGTTGGTGCTTGCATTTTCCGTTAAATTACTGAAGAATACATGTATTTGAATTACAACTCTTCTAGAAGCATGCTGTCTTTGATGAACAGTGAACAATCGACTAGAGCCCTGATATATTATATTAAATATAAGTTTTTACAAATTTGTTGAATAACCATCACATACAATAAAATGTAAAAAAAAAATGAAATGCAATTATATCATAGTGATAGTTTTACATGATAATACGTAAATTATATTTCCGAACAAACTATTTGACATAAAATAAACCAAAATCAAAGTATTTAAACTTTTATAATTATTTTTTTTGAAAAATAAATAGAAAAAATTACAAACTCAATTTAATTTAATGTTTTTTTAAACACCACTAGAACCTGGAACAAAAAGTTTTGAAAATCGTTTAAATATAGAGTGCCGGTGTTCTGCCTTTGGGAAGATAGATGGAGCCAAATTACATGTTTGTGAGCTTTCTCTTGATTAAATTTTGATGCAAATGTTGATAAATGACCAGTGTGATAAATTTTGTGAACATGCTTGGGATTGTTCATAGTATTTGAAACGATATCCAATTCTTATAAATGTATGATGCATCTTGGAATGATCCCATGCCGGTGTTCAACTATCCTTGTGAACGCAGTGGCAGCTCCATTGGTGAATTCATTTTCCACTGCTTTGCTGCCCATATCCAATACATGCTCCGAGACGTCTTCTGAGATCGAAATTTCTGTTCCCCACGATTTTGGGCCTCGTTTGGAAGATGGGCACTTTGATCGTGTGCACCAGCTGTTTGATGAAACGTCCAAATCGGGAATTGGTTGTAATGCTTCGTCTTTGCATAGTTCTAGCCAGGAATTCGAGTCCGGAATGGTTGCGGACGCTGGATTCTACTCCCATTTGCTGAAGTATCTACTGAAAGAGGGGTATTCTTCAGGTTCGCATCAGCTGCTGGCAAAAATGTCGGATCGGCGGCTGGCAATGACGTTACGTGAGACAAAAGTTATTCATGCCCAGGTGCTTAAAATTGGGGCTCCTTTAGACAAGGATCTTGGAAATCCTCTTGTTGATTTGTATGCAAAGTGTGGCTGTTTGAGTCTTGCTGAAAATGTGTTCAAACGTCTCAGGAAACGAGATGAGCATGCATGGAACTCGATTTTGTCTGCTCATTGTAGACGCGAGACTGATGAATGCATTAGGTTGTTTGGTTCAATGTGGAGCTCGAGTGCTCAGCCGAATCAATTTACGTTTGCCATAGTTCTTTCTGCTTGTGGGAGATTGTTGGATCACAGATTTGGTCAGATGCTGCACCGTGGCATTATCCAGATGGGGTACGAGTTCTGCTCGTTTTGTCAAGGCTCGCTGATTGATATGTATGCTAAGTGCAACCTAATTGATGATGCTAGGAAAGTATTTGAGAGAAGTGTTGATCCCGATATGGTTTCTTGGACTGCTATGATTGCTGGCTATGTTCGCATTGGGTCATATGAGGAAGCTAGCAGATTATTTTCCAAATTGGATGCTTTAGGAAAAACACCTGACCAGGTTCTTCTAGTTACTGCCATAAATGCTTTGCTCAAAATGGGGAAACTTCAAGAGGCAAGAGATTTGTTCAATCAAATGCAAAATCCCAATGTTGTTGCTTGGAATGTGATGATTTCAGGGCATGCACAAAATGGTCATGCTGATGAAGCTCTTAAGTTGTTTAAGGATATGCAAAGAAGGGGTTTCAAACCCACCAGATCCACAATGGGTAGTGTTTTAAGTGCTGTATGCAGCTCAGCTGCTTCACATAATGGGCTTCTAATTCATTCGTTTGGAATCAAAGTGGGTCTGGATGCAAACATCTATTCTACTAGCTCGCTAATTAGTATGTATTCTAAATGTGATGCAGTAGATGATGCTAGGAAAGTTTTTGATATTTCAGAAGATAAAAATCTAGTAGTCTGGAACTCTATGCTCGGTGGGTATGTGCAGAACGAGTTTTTTATTGAGGTTCTAGACCTATTTGTTAAGATGCAAGGGTGTGAGGTTTTACCTGATGAATTTACATATGTCAGTGCTCTTTGCGCTTGTTCGCAGTTAGAAACTACTTGCGCAGGGCAGCAACTACATTCCAACCTATTGAAAAGAAGCTATGGAAAGAATATATATGTCCAGAATGCTCTTGTGGACATGTATGGTAAATCAGGGGATATGAAAGATGCTTGGAGGCAATTTGAACTTATTGAGGATCGAGATGTAATATCTTGGAATGCCATTATTGGTGGATATGCCTATAACAACGAAGAAGAGAATGCCATATTGTTGTTAAACCTGATGAGATTTGCAAAATTTGAGCCTGATGACGTGTCCTTATCTAATGTGCTTAGTGCATGTGCTGATCTTCAAACTATCGAAATGGGGGAGCAAATTCATTGTTTGTCAGTAAAATTAGGATATGAATCAAACTTTTATGTTGGTAGTTCAATAATAGACATGTATGTGAAATGCAATGCCTTGTTAGCTGCCAATAATGCGTACGAAAATATGCCCATGAAGAATGTGGTCTCCAGAAATGCATTTCTCTCTGGTCTAGCACGAAACAATAACAGTGAAGGAGCTTTAGGACTGTTCCGAGATTTGCAGGTTGAAGGGCTTAAGCCAACTGAATTTACTTTTGCAAGTATATTGCCCGTCTTTGGAGGGCAATTTGGCCTTGATATGGGAAAACAGGTCCATGGCTACACTATAAAGTCTGGTTTGTTGCGCAAGGATCTGTGCTTGGTGGTTGCTCTTTTGGGAATGTATTTGAAACTCTCAAACAAAGAGGAAGCAAAAAGATTGTTTTGTGATAATATGCACTTATATACTAATCACACAATTCTATGGACTGCAATGATATCTGGATGCGTCGAAAAAAATGATTTAGAAGAGGCTCTTCAACTATTTTGGGAGATGCGTTGTAAGGGTATTACTTCAGATGAAGCCACATTTGCTAGCATTCTTAGTGCTTGTGCAAAATTAGCCAGCCTTAGGGATGGAAAAGAGGTTCATTCTCTTATCCTAAAAGCAGGATATGATTCAGATGTGTGCATGAGCAGCACACTTATAGATATGTACTCTAAATGTGGCCAATTAAAGGATTCATGGCAAGTATTTGATGAAGTAAATGACACTGAAGAGATTATACCATGGAATTCTATTATTGTGGGGTTTGCTACAAATGGCTTTGCAGAAGATGCTCTCCACATCTTCTCTGAGATGCAAATGAGACACATACAACCTGATGAGATAACATATCTTGGGGCTCTTACTGCATGCAGTCATAGAGGATTGGTGTCTAAAGGACTTGAATTCTTTGAAACCATGAGGCTGAAGAATGGAATACAACCAAGACCTGATCACTATGCTTGTATGATTGATCTTCTTGGCCGTGAAGGGTCTCTTGAACAAGCAGAGTTATTCATTAAAAGCCTTCCATTTGAACCTGATTCTGTAATTTGGGCGACGTTTTTGTCTGCCTGCAGAATACATGGGGATACTGAGAGAGGGAAGTGGGCAGCCGAGGAACTCATAAAGTTGGAACCGCATAATTCTTCGCCCTATGTGCTACTGTCTAATTTATATGCTGCGTCAGGTGACTGGAACAAATTCAATGAGGTTAGGAGAGAAATGAGAAACAGAGGAGTGCACAAGTCACCTGGCTGTAGTTGGATTGAGGTCAATAGGAAGAATAATGTATTTGTTGCGGGTGATAAATTTCACCCAATGGCAAATGATATTTATGCTGTGTTAAATGAGCTTATGTGTCAGATTTATGATGGGGGTTATGTTGATAGACACGATTTGTTTTCCATGGATGAAATTCTTTAGGTAATTGTCTTTTAAATTCTTTTTAATACCTTACGGTCAGATCTACTTTGGATTCATTATGTGTTCACTGGCGAGGGAAATAAGAGTGCGTATTCTATTATAATAGTATGAGATTTTACGAAAGAAAATGATTTATTCATAGTATAGTGAAGAGGAATTTTGATCTTTTTCTTGTCCATAAGAATTTGTATACAACAAGGGAGAAACCTCTCCCTCCTATTTTATATAGAATAAAAGGTTCTATCATGTCTATCATATATAGTAAATTACTAAACATTCCAGATTCCCAGGGAAATAAAGGTCCAATTAATATATGTTACAGATCATATAACAAAGTTTCAAACCTTTGATACCTTACGACCAAATGTATAAATATCTTGTATATGATGATGTGGATTTCCTGTCCCTGGTTCTGCCAATACTTGATGAGGACTTCCTCTTTCTTAAACAAATCATTGGCGGAGTTTGGAAGGACTTTTTCTTTCTTCTATGCCTGTAAACTTTTTTTCTGAGTGGAGAGAAATTGAATCTGCTAACCTATTGTTCGATTCTGATGTATGGTGTATCAATATGTTCAATAATCTGCATTTTTGCATACTAGTGGATAGTTCCTTGTTTAGTTCACTGGCCTTAATATTGCTGTCATATTTGACAGGACTCAAGAGATAATCTATCGTGCTGAGCATAATTATTTTTCATACCAGAGTTTGGAAGGACTTTTTCTTTCTTCTATGCCTGCAAGCTTTTTTTCTGAGTGGAGAGATATTGAATCTGCTAGCCTATTGTTCGATTATGATGTATGGTGTATCACTATGTTCAATAATCTACATTTTTGCATACTAGTGGATTGTCCCTTGTTTAGTTCACTGGCCTTAATATTAATGTCATATTTGACAGGACTCAAGAGATAATCTATCGTGCTGAGCATAATGCTTTTTCATACCTGAGTGTGGATTTGTGCTTGAAGTCTAACTGAGGTTGCAAGAATTAGCTCTTTGATTATCATACAAGAGTGTAAATATGTGTCCTATTATAAGCAAGAAGATGCTGACTGGTTTTATAATTTCCCTCCATATAAATGCAGGACGGCGGTGGTATACTTGCAGAGATGGCATGGACACCTGATGAGAGAGGAACCTTGATGAAAAAGTAAGGATCCATGATGAGAGAAGAGCCATCCTTCTCCTATCCAGGGGGGAGATCAACTTCTTCCTCCTCCCACCACTTGCATTCCACCCATGTCTGAGCCTGCTTCAACCTCCTGATAGCATAAAGCTTCCAACCTTATCACTGTTTTGGCCTGGATGGCGTCCAAACTTGCTGATGAGCTGACAGATGGTGTCGATTGAAGTGGAAATTCGCAATCACTCATGTGTTCTCTCGTAAATCTTCAACCTTCTTTTCTTTTTCTTTTTCTTTCTTTTTTTTTATTTGTTGTTGTTTTTGTTGTAGGTGATTGAATTCTTTGATATCTTGTATTGTTTTTGGAATTATGCTGTATTGGACTTGTTACAATTTGGAAAAGTTGCTGCTTATGGGTTTGTTTGTTTGCAGGAATGGATTCCAGACAAAAATAAAGATCCTAATAGGCAAAGTAAGCAATTGGAGGAACATTCAGGAAAAATGATGGTGTGCAAGAGGTTGGTCTTAGCAAATCTATGTTAAGAACTTGGTATTTTTTAGTATTTTTTTTACTGCAAACACATTGGGTATTAAATTTAAATTTAAGCTGTTTCTGTTAGATTTGACATTAAGTAGAGGTTCGGATTGTCATCTTACCTCCATACACGAAAAATAGGTCCAGGGTTATAAATCATAATCTAGAATCTGTTTTATTACAAATAGTCAAGTTTTGGTGGTCAGGTGCCCTTCATGAATGCTCTTTTATTTGGGCTTTAGACCAGCAGTGCACGAGCATTGACAGAGTTAAGAAGTTTGATTCATGACGATAAAAAACAAATAAAACTGATAGGTATAGTTTTGTTATACCATTAGCCACCAAGGCCGGGTGAGTGGTGTGTGGCTTATACCCTGTGTCGAATATTTATGGTTTTTGCATTGAAATAGTTTAAAGAATTTGGAAGACATAGTCTTTCACCTTTTGAGCATTGTGATGGCTTATGATTGTGTGGAGCGCTGGAATAGAGTCCATGCCACTGACCCCATTTTGGTATAGGGTGGTATAAGAAGTCATTGAAATGGTTGACACTAACTTATATTTTAAAAGAGTTTGAGTGTATTTTCCTTTTTATGCTGGATGCCCTTTAAAGATAAATTTTAGAAAAAGAAGGATATATGTGATGAAAATGTTATTGTCACTCCGATTTGTGATGGCATTGTGTTTTCTTAGAGAAATATCAAATTGTACAAAACTTAGCTTGAACTTTTCTCAGGCTTATTAAAGAATTGATCGTTAATTTAGAGAAGCAAAGAGTGGAAGTCCTCCAGAGGTTAACAAGCAAGTAAATGAGAAGAATCTCTGGTCAGTTTCAGTACCTGCATAGTTTTGTGTTCATGTGCAGGCTTTTCCTTTCAAGTGCTTGCTTTGATTGATAGTTACGAAATTTGCAGATTAAAGAGTTTAATTCATATGTGGCTTTGAGAAAAATGTGCGTTTCCTTTTCTCTTTTCGTTTCGCATCTTTGGCTTTCATATATGTTCACTGTTTCCGACTGTTGTTAAGTGCATCCATTTGTGTTCAACTTATATTTTATGAAGGATCATTTATAGTTTGTTTGATTGGCATGACATAAATGTAAAATCTAGGAAATTTTCAATTGGTTAACCTTACCAAAATTTATATATAGTCTATGTATTTAAGATAAAAAGTGTTATAGAAATTAGTGTAATAAAAAATCATTAAGTGGATCTCATATGTAGAAAAAAAAATCAAACTCTTCTTATGTTTTGAGAAAGAAAAATTATAATTTTCCCCCTCATAGGGGTTTAATTGGAGGAAATCATGATTATTTGTGTCAAAATGCATTGAACCTACAACTTTTCTGTGGAAAACATTAGATAGATGTATACTAATTGATAGGGCTAAACATTAAATAGATAAATAATAAATACATGAAACTAAGAATATTCTAATCATAAAATAATAATATCATTATATCATATAAATATATGGCTAAATATGAGTAAATATCGTATATACTCGTGTTAGTGACTTAAATTACTCACCTAAATCGAATTATCACACATGTAATTGATTGTTAGTGACTTAAATTACCTTTCATGTTTTAGTTGTTAATTATACCACTAGATGCTTATCCACTAGTTATCATGTTTGCGTAAAAGAATTGCATAGCCAGTTTAACCTGTATGCTATTTATATCAAAACTACATCCATTTGGCATGTTATCATGTGCCTTGTATTGCTATAATGTAGTGTGTAACTACGTTCATTCATAACTTTTACTCGTCATATAAATATTATAGGCATTAGTGTGTAGTTTTGTTTGTATAGGTTCGGTGTAAGAGCTCACCGTCTAGGCGTGATACCCTGCTTGGAGCTTTTACCATGCCCATTAGGACTCGCCTCTTTGATTGTCGCTCCATTCTATCAATGTTTTGATTTACAGATTACACGAAGTGTTAAGTGGTTTTTTTATCGGATCCTACTTAACATGAGTCATTTAAACGTAATGTTCTTCAGGAATTAAAAACCCTCAAGAATGAGATAACTCAAGCACTTTTTGAAATCTTTGATCCACCTTGAGTTGCCTTCAGACCTATTTAAATAATCCCTTTCCCAACTCTATAAATATAATTTTTTGTCGAATTTCTTGCTAGCCAAGAGATAGAGAAAATGACTTACATATACCATGAGAGGGAGCATGTGTAAGTCACAGTAGACTCTGGATTTATGAGAGGACTGTTCCATTCCTTAGAGATCTTGATAACTCTACGTCTTGAGCTTCCTCACACCCGGAGAGGCATGAAGTAGACGAATACTGTTATGTACAGCGCAAGTCTAGACCTATAGTATGAAAGAGTACTGATGACGACTGCCTGAGAATACTCAACTTTTTTGCTATAGGCTATGAAAAATATGGAGGTTTGGAGAGATCTTAAGATAGTGATTTTCCAGAGAGTGGCACTTTAAAATAATGTCGAGAGTGGTATAGTACCGGTTAGTGGGGGATGTCATCTAGTCTGCAACTCGATTGCTCTTCAGTAGTTACCCTTAGAGTGTTTAGATGAAGTTATATGAATATTTGTTTTTCATGAGAGCTAGTTCTCATTTGCTAATTTGATATTTAGTTGCTTTCACACTAGTGACACTTGTTGTTGATATTTTTTTATTATCTATGTAGGTGAGGAATAAGAGTAAGATATGTCGGCTTTGGCGGCCTAGTGATTGCTATTTGCACACACATACTTGGCGTGATGTGTTTCACTTGTGTGATTTTTTCATGACGTATGATTTTGTAATATATCTTGTATTATGTCTAAAACATCTAAAATATTCTTAGATTGGATATGGCATTTGTGATAGATGCGATCAATAGATGGGTTGGGACCCAACTTATAATTTTCATTGTTGTCGTCTATGACTTTATTGTGCCCTAAAAATGTATATATTGTTGTTATGAAAAATTATTTGCTAAACAGGTTGGCCCCTTAGTGCACTTATATGGAAAACTCTATCACTTTTATTTTAAATTTTTTTATAATTTTTATCATAATTTAATTGAATTTGAGTGTGATTAATTGTTATGTTATTCACATAGCATCATGATAGAATTTGCATTTCATGCATGCATTGGTTACTCATTTTTGTGTTTTTCTGTCTTGAGATACCTATAGGGTCAAGGTCCTTTCCGCTTAGGTTCAAGTCAACCAATTTAATCAAAGTTAGAGTTGGTTTGATATACCGTAACAATTTTAGTTCGGTTTGAAAATGAACCAGATTTGGGATGTTACAATTCTCATGCACACAATGTTGGGGTAAAAATTGCAAGGAAGTTTCTTCCACAGGTTTGATCTGATCCTCATATTTGAATCACTTGGCTTACATGGGATAAGTCCACCAACTCCACTAGACAATGAGGAGATACCAAGGGGATAAGAGAACTTGTTAGTTGATTATTTCATGCCTAGGTAAAAAAGGTAGCTAATTTTTGTATGATTAAGAGATTCGGTGTAGATATAAGGATAAATAGGCTAATGATATTCTGAATGAAATAGTTTATGATTTTAACTATAACGATGTAATAGAATCATAAATATTCACACAAAGGCGTTAATTTTAATACATCAATCTAGTTTTGTTTGCAAAAGGATGTGAAATCATGTAAGGGCGATAGGTTATGATAAGATGCAGGAGCTTGTTATAATTAAATTATTTTCCATGGATATAAACTGCAAGTATGTATGTAACTTGATTAACATGACAAGACGTGTTCCTTATTGATCAAGTGAATTATTCATCTCAAATCCATTTTCATTAAGATACTTTGTGTAACTTTGGCTGTCGTTTTCTGTTTTCGTGCCTTTGCACCGTTTTACTTATTTAAGGAATAGACTAGTTTTATACCCTTGCCTCTATTTCTTATCGGGATAATTTAAATTTTTTATTATTTGTTATTATCTTATTTTGTTGATTCCTATTTTTATTACTTCTTTAGTTAAGTAGCGAGTTTATTCACTTAGAGCAATAAATAAGATTAAGACATCAAATCCTCGTATCAACAATTTCTAATCATCACTCTATTATTTGTTCAATTTAACACTTGTGCGATGCATTGAAATAGTAACAACAACGATCATGGGCAAGATCCGAGCCAAGAGCTGGGAGTTAGCAGAGAAGAAGAGACACTCTGACACGTACAGGTTGTGGTGGGGAGGTGCTTCGGCAGGTACAGGTTGTGGTGGATTTGCCCCGATGGTTGGGGACATTGGAGGAGTATGCAAGGCCACGGTCACACCCATAATCGGTGATGGAGGTGGTGCAAGGCTTGGTTGAAAGATGAAGCTATGGTAAAATTTGTATTATATCGTTTTATCCATACCAAACTGAGCAGTACTGACGAGTAGGCCATTTGCAAATTCCCCTTAAACTTGCCGGAGAACGGGGTACAACTGCATACCTGGTGTAAAACCCACGATTCGAGTCAGGGTTTAATATTTAGAACCGGTCGGTTTGACCGTTATTTTTGAGTCGAGTATGTTTCAGAACACGTGTACTGAACCGACACCAGTCGCATGTATGAGCTATGAGGGGTCATGTGTACCCAAGTATATGATGATAACATCATGAATACAACAGAAAAGAATGAGTTATCAGAATATATGAAAGTATGCAGTACAGTTTTTATTTTTATGCAGCTTGATCGTAGAAATAGTTTTAGGCTGTTTACCGCGTTAGGACGCGTTACGGGCAGTTTGGGTGGGTTGATAGTTATAGAGCATGTCATTATGATGTCTTGGTGTTTATTTTATTTTATGGGATTTTTCTAGATTTTTTTTAGAATTTATTTCGAGAAAATAATTATTTTGACTCGAGACGGTGTCGAGTCAAGTATTATTTACAAGAAATACCACCATATTCTTTTTCTCTCCTCCCCCGACGTTTTTTTTCTTCCAAACCTAGCGCCGCCACCTCCTATGCGTCGCCGGTGCCGCTGCCGGCGCCGCTTGGCCGCCGACCGGCGCCGCTCCAACCCACCACGCCGCCGCCGTGCCACCCCGACCGGCTCCGGCCCTCGTACGGCCACCGCGACATCAGAATAGCCGCTCCTAGCGCCACACCCGCGACGCGGTTGCGTCGTCGATTCCGACGCCGGCGACCGTCGTCGCCGCCGCCGTCCAGTGGCCGCCTCGGCCTCCTTGACCACCTAGCCACCGTCCCCGACCAGAATCGGGGCCGATCGCCGCCCAGCCCGGCCGAATCGAGCCACCCATCGCCGCGCACTGTGTTTGCCATTTTCCAGCGAGCCGCTGCCTCCGCCGGCCACGCCGACACTGCAGATGTGTCGGGCTCGTCGAGACGGTTCCAATGGTACCCTAT
>JAVDBV010059697.1:0-23392 GCA_032619315.1 Piper longum
CTCCAATTAAAATTTATTACTTAATAATTTATACTTAAATTAACATTCATATATGCTATTTTTTTTATTTATCTACTTATTTATTTACTTCTTAGGAAAATTGAGAGTATAGTTTTTTTGAAGTAAAAATCTTTAAAAAGAATAAATTATATTTAATTATATATTCAGGTAAATTTGTTACTTATTTAATTTTAGTATTTGTTTGTAACCATTGTATTATAAAAACAGTTGATAGCTTTAAAATATACCCTGTCCGACACGATGTGTGGTTTTCTGCCTTGTTGTCTATTACGGGGGCGCGTCCAAAGCCATGACTTGCGAAAAATATACCCCCGCTCTAGAAAGCGCGTAGCCAATTTTGCCGGCCAACCCTTCATTTTGCTTTGAATCCACTAATGAAGTCCACGTTATTCTTGTTCCAGCGGTGGATAAAAAAGGCCAACTGTTGGGAGCATAAAATCTCCTTTTTAGAACACAATTCACACTTTTTTTTTTGTCCAAGCTAAGTTAATGCATTTTGGTTCTTTTGAGGTGGACATATTTTTTTGTTGAAGATATCTTTAAACCAACTTCAGTTGATTCCAAATCAGTGGACTTACATGACAGATTTAACAACTAATCAAATTATTTTTCTTCCCTTAGTAGTCTTGAACGTGAGTTATTTCCAACACTTAATCCATCCTAATTCTTTCTAAGGTTTCTTCAAATCAGCTTAAGCTGCTATAAGACTATCATTTTAAAATATATCTAACCATGGTTAATCAAAGGATACATTATATTTTTTCTATTAACTTGAGATGACATAAGAGCATTAGTTTAAACTGTATATTAATGCCTTTTACCATTCTTTTATTTGATAAATATTGGTGTCTAATAGAAAGATTCAATGTGACAGGAATTAAATTGTTGATCATTAGGTCATAATCCTTTCCTCAAGAGATTTAATAGAGATGAGTGTGTGCCACATTATGAAATGGGCTTAAAGTAGATCATTTCTCATAATCTTCCTAGTGATTATAAAACCTATGTATGTAAAACTAACTGCAAACTGATATGCTTGAAAGGTCACTCTCTCATCCATTTTGTACTCAAATATAAATAATATGTCCTTGTCAGGCCCGCTTACCTGCCTAATTCTACTGACTATCTTAATCCTAATCTCACATTTTTTTGCATGATCTTAATACTGACCATATAATTATATCCGATAATTAATAATATTTCACCATTGAAATATTAAATCAAAAAATTATATTCACGTAGCATTTCACAACTTGACATCACCTTGCCCGGTTTCTTTAAATGAAGTTTAATCATAGTCATGGGTAAAGTCAGACATGACATAATACCATCGACACTAAGCTATATGTACACTCCCCGATGGAGAGAATATGTTAATCAAAGTAAATTAAACTAAAGAAAATTTGACTCCTATGATGTTTCTTAACAAGCATGAAACCTGTCAAGTACGAATTATTAGGAAATTTAATTTTTAGACAAGAAAAATGTAATATCTCTCCGTGAAAATACTTCAGCTCAGTCACTTTAAAACTTTTTATCCTAATACACCTTATCATTTTTTAAAGAAAAGTCCAATACAATAAATTTAAAGAAGGTTTTTTCAAAGGAAATTGTCACAAATTGTCTTATTTTCTAAATACGTTTGCTCGTATTTTTAATAAGTCAAATAGATATTCTTAATTGAATTTTTCATGAAAAACAATATCAATATGAATAGTGGATAAATATTTAATTAATTAACAGATTGCTTAGTGTTAACGGTTGTTTTTGCTCGAATAAGAATATCAATAGCATGCAAATATAGTCATTCATCTAAATGAAATTGGCGTCATATTTTTCATTTAGTCCAAATTGCCCTCGTCATGCTACGGCCTTAATCCTAATCTTAGGATTCATGTGTATTTTAGCTTATAGAATAGAATCATCAGTAACTAATATTATTTTTATTCATTAATTATTATGAAGAGGAGAGTCAATATTTAAAATGATAACTCTATCCCTATTATTTAGTTATTTTCTTAAAAAAATAATTATGAGTGTGGTCGTGACATTATGCCGAGAATTTGTTAGGGTGGTTAAACCTTATCATGGTTATATCTAGCTAGAGCAATGACCTTATGGCCAAAACTAGTTAGGGCTTTATTACTAAGGCCACGTCTAATTGAAAAAAGATGGAGAAAATTTTAACTTTTTATAAAATTTTTTGTGATTATTACAACCCTGAAGAAAAATTTTAATATTATCTTTACATTTCTAGATAAGTTTATTAATTTTTAAAATTTTCTCTATGTCTAAAACTGTGGATAAATTTTTTATCATCCTATTTTTTGCTGCTTATTTTTCGCCTACTTATTTTTCTCCACAGTTTTATAATATATTTTAAATTTATTAAATTATAAAAAAACTTAAATTTTGTGTAGTGCAAGTATATCAGGCCCACACTATAAATAACTAAGATCAATGCCTTCTCATCACACGCATGTATCTTTATTTCTAAGCAACTGCCCTGTTATAGTACCAAAAAAAAAAAAAATACACACCCTTGTAAAATCTATTGTTCATCCTTACAATCTCAGTGTATTAACAAATCTGGTTAGTGTGCAACCGAAAGAGAAGATGATAAAGTCAAGGAACAAAGGACAGCCTTTCCCCTTGGGCAGATTCGCGCGGCTTTCCCAGCTGTGTGTGAGCGTTGCACCATCTAATTGCATAAAATCCCCACCCAATTCTCCTCCTTCCTCGTGCCAACCCCATCCAACATTGCCGAACATCACCACGCCTTGATTTTCACATCCTTCCCAACGCCATCAATCTGATCGTTTTCTGGGTCCGGCGACATGGGTAGGCGGTGGTTCCGCATGAAGAAGGCGGGGTCGGAGGCGGCGGCGGAGCCTCGCCCGTGGCGCCGGTTCCGAATCTTTGCGTGGAGGTTGAAGCGGTTGAGGTTCCCGGTGTCGATTCTCGACAATTTCTTGTACAGAATCCTCTCCGTTGTGGAGGCCGTCGTTCTTGTTTCCGGGCTCTGTTTCTACTTCTTCTGTTGTGGCTGCCATATTTGATGTTTCATTCATTTGTTGGGCTCATGTTTTGGTCAATCGTGGTTGCAATGTTTTCTTTTCTTTTTCAGATTTGTTTGTCTGAATTTTGTAATGTTGATATACACGGCGTCTGGATTGGATGCCCAAGTTCAAAGGATGTTACAGGATTCTATATACGGTACATAATGATCAAGAGTGGTTAATTGGAGTCATTTCTTGGGAAGTTCGTTCAATCTTATTTTTTTTGTTGGGCATTTTTTCTGTCTTCAGATTTGTTGATCTGAGTTTGTAATATTGGATCCTCATAAGCAAGCATTGAGCAATATCAAATTGAGCTTGTAAAATTCCAATTCCCAATTCATGCTCCTTTTGCCAACGAGTACATGGATTGGATGCTCTAGATCGAAAATTAGTTGTCCTTTTCAGCTATCTTTGGTGCCTTTGCAGAAAACAAAATGAGCTGAGGGATCATACATTAAGTCGGCAGTGGGGTTTATTATCTTCGGTAGTGTCGAATCTGTTGCTAGAAATCAAGTTTTGATGTCAAACTTTTCTGCGGATGCGAATAAGAAGTCATGTGGGAACGCTTTGAGGAGACAATTTGGTTCCAACTGGAGCAAACTGGGAAGATTAGCTTTTATAAATGGAATTATTTGTTACGGTCCTCATTAGGGATTGTGAATTTGGGGAAGAGATGGAAGAATGAAGATTGTTCTAGGATAGACATGAAGAAGAATTAGCCGAGAAAATAAATAGGAAGAGGATAGAATGAAAGAGAAAGAGTCAGGGAACTTACATTTTTCCTTTTTTTTCAAACAAATACATCTTTTATTATTTATATACGTCCCCAATTTATTACATTTAATTGTTAATTACAAACTAAACCATCTATATGTATCATTATTCCCATTGCGGCATGCCAAGATCTGGCTCGAGTATCTTATTTAATATATAAGATATTTTCCAAGGCTATCTTATACATATTCTTGGTGGCCAATAACCTATTTGTTGGATCTTCAATCAGAAGAAGTAAGTACGAATTAATGTGAAAATCTTCTTAACAAAATTGCAAGGTCACAAATTTCAAACTATCCACTATTACAAAATAATGTGGATACAATATTTTTTATCGAGAGTGCACAACAAACTATTAATATATAATAAGATATTCATCAATTAATGGTGAAATATAAAGAATAAGCCCAAAGAAAGACAACTGACATAGAATATGCCTAATGTTAACATCATTGCTGGACATCTCTATACGGATAGGTAGTGTGTAATATAAATGCGGGTTTCTATGCTCTCCAAAATGGTTATTTATTTTGAAATGAAACTCATATACCTATTTTCACGTAGCATCAAAGCCAACCCACCTAGGGTGTAGCACACTATTTTTTCAATTTGAGGGCAAACTAAAATGTAATGTTATAATTTGAAATATTATTTGTTGGGCAACTACGTACAAATTTTACGGAAGTGAATCTCAATCCTCAATGAGGCTTAGAAAAGACATCTTACTAGATTTTCATACAATGCATACTGAATTATACTAATATAAGAAGCTCCTTAGCTTTAAGGGTACCACAGGGGTGCCCTTACCCTAGCACACGTACCTGTGTGCGCGGGGCAGGGGCAAAAGTGCTCTTACACCACCACGAGGTTTAAAATCCCCACATGCCTACCCTTTTTTTTTCCCTTTGCCACCACCATCTTTTGAAGCCACCACCCTTCTTTTTGGCCGCCATCAGCCCCTCGTTGCCCCTTCCATGGCCTCCTTTCCTCCTATTCTTCATCCTTTCCAACTCTTCTTCCTCCGCTAGCGTGGTACACAACCTCTTTTCCTTGTTTCTCTTCTATTTGGCATGGTCATGGTTGTTCCCACGTAGAATCCCTAATTAAGCACCTAGATAACTAGATCTTCATCTCATTATCTAAATTTACTAGTTTTCTTATCGTTTCCATAATAAAAATGTGATCATTAATATTTTGGTTGTTGTTTTTCAAATAAAATGTAATAAAATTGTCATATTGGCCTAAATCGTTAAATTTATCAACTAATAAATCTAATAACGGTTGAAACTATAAAAATATGGAAACTTTATAATTTTTGGATTGTGTGTGATCTACCTCATTTTGCGTGCCAATTAGTAAAGTAACTAGATAATTAAAATAATGATAATCTAACTGCATTCGGTTGTAAAATTGGTTTTCATGTAAAATCTTAAGCTAAATAATAATTTATTTAATTATCTAATTAACCGAACATTATAAGAAAATTTAAGTCATAAAATAATCCATAATTAACAGGTATGAGCATAGGTTTGAGTTGACATCGCAAGCGGCTCTGTTAGAGGTTGATGGTTCTTTACGATTCAATATTTTCAACTTTTGCTATTCCAATGTGAGTGCGGTGGAATTGTCGGTTAAATAAGGTAATAGTAATTTAAGTTACTACTCATAATTTTTCGAGATCTTGTCCTCGATTAATGTGTTAAACAACTCATGTAAACTGCCCCGGTTTTTTTGGCTTCTTAATATTTTAAGCTAAAATTTAAGTGTGTGGTTTGAATCCAAAACTATATTTTAAAAAAAACCCAAATCTCCGCTTCGACACGCTCAGTATGTGATTGTGATTTTGATGTGATGTGTGTAGTTTATTTAATTTTTTGTTCTACGTGTTATGTCATTTGTTACATTTAGGATTGTTGCATATCATTGCATGCACATGTCATACATGTTTTGAGTAGTGGTCTGCATTATTAAGTCGTGTGAAGTCGAGCTTGCTACGGTAGAACGAGGAACTCTTTTCAAATCTAGTAGGATTCCCCCTTAGCTTGATCTATTGCTTGGCTTAAGTATGTTGTATTCACATCATAAGATCTAGCTAGTTGTGTTTTATTGAATCCCACTATCTACGGGCTATTTTATCGATTTTTTGGATTAATAAAACCTCAATGATGAGATCCCTTGACACGTTTTTGAAAATGCAAAATCTAAAGTTGCACTTTCGAGCTATTTGAACTAAGTCTTCTAGGGCTTATACTTATCATCCATTTTCAAATTTTGGTGCACACACGGTAAATGGGAGCGTGACATTAGCCAAGGGGCCTAGTCAATACCCACTTGTGGTGCTCAGATAATGGTTAATTGTGTGATCAATATTATCAATATAGTACCTACTAGCAATGTGTATTCAGTATTTCAACATGTGTGTTCTCTTCGGCAAGTATATGTGGATCATGTCAGCTTTAATATGTGATCAATTAGACCTTATTGGCCACGAGTATGTTTTTGCCATCTTGATTCTAGCACATACACAGTACCAACACGTTACCATTGAGTATTCTAGTTTGTATGCGTGATATATCTGTGATTATGACACCCTATCGGTTGTATTGTGAATTAGATTGTATGTGTGTGTGGAGAAGTTTCTATTTCATTTTAGTTTTTTAATAGATAACTATTTTATTTATTTGTTAGTTTTGATAATTTTACTATTAGTTATTTGGGACACATTGGCATTCATTGCTGACGCATTGTTTTATATTTATGTAGGTGTGTTGTTGTGGTGTTGGCCAGCCTTAGTGCACAGATGACGGGAGACTTGGTGATGTTGGGCTGGGTTGCGTTGTTTTATGCATGTTGCTTTTGTTTTGTTTTGTGTATATATCTCCTTCTTTGTCTTGCAAAGGTGTCATTGGCTGCCGTGTGGATGTGAAATGTGGGGCCTTGGGCTATTTTTAAATGAAAGACAATTTTCTATGCTTGTGTTTTTTATTTGTAATTGTATGATTTTGTTTTGTAGACAAAATATTTTAGGGCACGCAAGTCTAACTTATTTCATGTAGGAATTCTCCAATGCTCAAAGTCATGTAACTAAAGGATAAATAAATTCTAGGTACGCTAAACCATGTCACTTGTGAAATGTTGGGCCTTGGGCTATTTTGAAATGAAAGACAATTTTCTATGCTTGTGTTGTTTATTTGTAATTGTATGATTTTGTTTTGTAGACAAAATATTTTAGGGCATGCAAGTCTAACCTATTTCATGTAGGAATTCTCCAATGCTCAGAGTCATGCAACTAAAGGATTAATAAACTCTAGGTACGCTAAACCATGTCACTTGTGCAACCAATTAGAGCAAGGAAGAAACATGAGTTGGAGGAGCTTCTAAGATTTATTTTGTAGGTTGAAAGGTCTATGTGAAGACTAGGCAAACCAATAGCCTGAAGAATGAAAAATTATGTTGTCAATGATATGTGTGGTGATGTGAATGAGGTGGAACACCTCCTAAACGTTTCTATAAGTGAAATGTAAAATTTTGGAATGTTCTACGTGTGATTTTATTATTTGTAAAATTTTACAGGTTGTGAAAAGTTTTTAATGTTCTAGGTAAAGGGGAGATTCTGTTAGATATTATCCAAAAATCTTAGTTCTTTTTGTAACTTCAACACATTTAAGTTATCCTATTTGCATAAGCCCAGTCTAGGTGTCATTGCATGCATCTTGGATTTTTTTTTGTGCATTAGATTCGTACAGGTTTCCATCCTTTGATGCCTTGAGTGGTCTAAGTATTTGTGGGTCGGTTTCTCATTTTAATACCTTGTGAACTAACATCCCAAAGTTTATCATTTTAATTCGATTTGCTAGCACGCATGTTGAGTTTTCTAGTAGCCCCAATTGTTAGGTCGATAGCTCATGTTGTTTGGTTGTGTAGTGTAGCCGAGTCATGTTTGCACATGTTTTGTGAACATTTTGTTTTTGGTCTCACGTTAGTCTAGAGTTTTAGTTTCTTGACACGATAGTCACGACGTATCTTGATAGCGCTAGATGAGCCTTAACAACTGCCCAGACCTACTTATTTATTTCCCCACCTTTAACAACTTATTTGATAGCGCTACAGAAATGTATACAACACAATAGTCAAATATTTGGTGTGCCAACAAGTGAAAGCCAGGTATGTATGTCCAGGTGGAACACTACAACCATTGGAAACCCTAGAGTAGAAGTGGGAGAGTATAGCGAATGACTTTTTAGTCGGTTTGCCTAGGACCCACCAACAGAAAGATGCAATATGGGTCATAGTGGATCGACTCACAAAAAGTGTGCACTTCATACCAATTATGATGGATTACCCACTGACCACTTTGGCCATGTTGTAGAGAGACTAGATAGTTAGGCTACATGAAATACCATAGGAGATCATATCAGATAGGGATCCAAGTCTCTCATCTTAACTTTGGAAAGCTTTCTAGGCAGCTATGGGCACCGAGCCAAGATTTAGCACAGCCTTTCAGAGGGGTAGACTGAGAGAACCATATATATCCTAGAAGATTTGCTCCAAGCATGCATTATGGACTTTGGAGGAAGTTGGAAAGAACATCTACCTCTAGTGGAGTTCTCATACAACAATATTTATCAGCCACAATTGGAATGACACCATTTGAGGCACTATATGGCATACCATGTTGATCTCAAGTATGTTGCGTACAAGGCATTGAACCGGTAGTAGTTGGACAAGAAATGATCCAGTAGACATGGGAAGTGGTAATGTAGATCAGGAAGAGTATAAGGTCAACTCAGGATAGACATGAAAGTTATGCCGATTAGCACAAACGTAAGGTTCATTTAACATTAGGAGATCATGTTCTTCTGAAGGTCTCTCGGACTATGGGAAACATGAGATTTGGCATGCGTGGGAAACTCAATCTGTAATATATCAAACCATTTGATGTGATCAAGCTTACAAGCTAGCATTGCCGCCTCATCTATAAGCTATACATGATTTCCACCATGTGTCATTGCTGAAAGCGTACCATCCAGACAACTCTAATGTTTAAATTTCAGAGAGATACGTCTACAACTAGACCTGATATATCCAGTTGATGTAGTCAAGATTGTGGATATCCGAGTGAAGATTCTCTGAAGAAAAGAAGTTTCCCTAGTACGAGAGCAATGGACTCGATGAGGAGTTTAAGAATCTACATGGGAACTTGAAGACGAGATGATGAAGCAATACCCAAAGATATTCAAGCATCAAGCTTCACATCCATGCACTCTAGCTGAGACATTACCTCCTTCAAATTATGGATGAGTTTGAAACTTCCTTGCGTAAAATTTCAAGGACGGGATTTTTTTTAAGGAGGGAAGGTTGTAAAACTTGTTATTTGAGTCAGGGTTTTACATTAGCAAGCCACCAGGTTGAATCGTTAGTTCAAGTCGAGTCCATTTCATGACCCGCGTTCTGAGCCAAGGTTAGCCACGCATTATGAGCAATAATGGTCAAGTGTACCCTGGTATATAATGAAAACATCAAAAATAAATGATGAGAAATGAGTTATCAGAGTATATAACAGTATGGAGCTAATTTTTTATGTATTTGATCGTAGAATTATTTTTAGGCCGAATAATGCATTAGGATGCGTTGTATAGCAGTTTAGGTGGGTTATTAGTTATAGAACTTGTCATTTTTTATGTTTTGGTGTGTATTATATTTTATGAGACTTTCCCATATTTTTTTGGATTTTTTGTGAATTTATTTGAAGTTAGTAATTATTTTTAACTTGAGTAAGAATCATATTAACTTTTCACTACAAAATTACCCTAAAACGATTTTCCCTCCCTCACCTTGTCACCACCCCTTCCTTGCGTCAACGCCCCCACTGGTCACCACACCCCTGCCAGTCGACGCCACTAAGCAACTACGAGTCATCATCATATTGTTCTTTTCCAAGCTGCCGCCCAGCATCCACAATGCCTCAATGCCGTGCTCTAGAGCAAAGCACCCTAACACCAATTTGCCACCAGTCGGCCAAGTCCGCCGCCGCACTGCCACCAACGCCCTCCCCCTTCAACCCAGGCCCTTTCGCCACACCTAGGGCTGCCGTTGAGGCCGACTAAGGGCCCGCCAAACAAGCGCCTGACCCCCGGCCGACTCACCAATGCCACCGGTGATCATCTCCACCGCTACCACCCTCACCACCACCACAATCTGGTTGAGCTCGCCAAGCCAGTGATGGCCCATAGCCCGATTGCATCGGCGAAAAAGTCGTTGTAAAGTTGCCAGAAAACCACCGAAAACTATTGAAAAATCAGATTCGCTGAAATTTGCCAGAAATCGCTGTATTTTTGCCGAATGCATCTAACCAAACCCATTCGAACTTCAGACGCCATCAAGTGTTGAATTTGAGTCTCAAACCGCACGACAAACTTTAGTTGTCATTGATTACCGACAGTGTGAGGAATAATTAACTCCGACCTAACTACTTAAAAGTGATAATTATTAACACAACATGCTAGGATTTAAGTGATTGATGTTATAAATATTTTTATTGTAAATAAAAATGAATTGTGTACTTTGAGTTGTATTAAAATAAATGCTAAGGAACTAATTAAGTAAATTAAGCATATATTGTTAATCGAAAGTAACATCGTGTAGAAAATATGATATGTATTGATGTGCGCAATTTGATATGGTGATTGCATTGATGTGTGTGATATAGGATGTATGAATACACCATAGAGGTCATTAACTTTTAGTTTTGATGTGTAAGTATGGAGTAGGAGCTCACCACCTAGGTGCGTATATATGATTGGAGCTTCTACCAAGTCCATTTAGGACTTGCTTCTAGTTTGACTTCTTTACTATAGCGTGATTTGTTCTAAACAGGTAAGCGGACATGTTGGGTGGCGGAATTATCGTATCCCACTCCACAGGAGTCATTTGGTTGAATGAATTTCCAGATTAATAATCTCAAGGATGAGATCCATCAAGTTTGTGTGTGAAAGCTCATATCTAAATCATGATGCCTTATGGCCTATATATTGCAATCCTTACCTAAACATATGTACATCTAATTTTCTCGAGTTTTTCAATGAGATGTGAGACAAGGGAAAACCGACAACCGTGCTACGTGAGTGGGTGTGTGCCATTCGAAGCGGGCACCCGATTGGTGAGTGGGTTGAGAAGTGTAAGGATTACAGGTACTACAATGTAGCACACGTCTATATTTGTGGTTTCAAAGGGTACTGAAGGCTCATGTCTAAGAGTAATCGGCCTATGTGCTGAAGACTAGGAGTGATTTGGAGGATGTAGAGGACTGAAGTAGCAAAAATTTATTTTCCCGTGCAAGAGATACTTTTAAAGTGCCAAACAATGAGATGAGATAGAATGAGAAACTGTCAAACTGAGGCTAACGGCTCCTAATTAGCGCCCTTATGAGAGTTTCTATGAGAAGTATTAGGATAATTTCTTTTAATAAGAGAGTCAGGTCTCCTATACCAGTTTATTTATTAGTTATTTCTGGACCAGTAATACTTATTACTAACATTTTTCTATTATCTATATAGGTGAGAATCTCGAAGACTAAACACTGTCTGGATTGCAAAGGAACAACAATGCAACATGCACTCATGTACCTGCCGAGGTTGAATGAGAACACGATGTGATAAATTAATGTGAATGGTGGTAGATAAATACTTTAATGTCTAATTGAATGAAATGATGTGTGTCTATCATATTGTTAAGATTTGAAATGAACAGAATAAGCTAAAGGGTCGAGACCTGATTCAAAATGAAAAAAGTGATGGTAATTGAAATGTTGTGATAAAATATCATGTTGTTGACATGTTTTCCACTATTAATTGTTATTATATATATATATATATATATATATATTACTTATTGTAAAATGGTGGTCCCTATTGTACTTTTAGGGGAGACTTTGTCTATTTTGTTTTAAAAATAATTATTTTCTTTAAACTTTTTACATGTTTGTTTTGAACCTTATTGTATATCATTGCATGCATCTAGAACCATGATAGTACCTAAGCCTCTCATCAATATATTGAATGCATGCATCACCATCTTGATACGCTAAGGTTAGATCTGGATTGGCTTAACCTAAGCAAGCAAATTAGTGAATATTTTGGTCGTCTCTAGCATTTTCAGTTTAGTTAGCAGGTGAACTGAAACGTGGTGTATCACCATAAAGTAACAAGTCTTCCTTCACAAACACTAACCAAGTACTAAAGAATCTTACAACCAACTCCTAACACCCTAGGAGCAACAATAAACCTTCTTCCACAAGCACCAACTAAGTGCTAAGGAAACATGAAACCCACTTCCAACACCCTATGAGTAATCCACTGTAGAAGCTAGTTCACTCTTGCACCAAGCTTAGACCTTGAGCAAAAGAGTAATTACAAGGTAGCAACTTCCCACTCTGAAGCCAAGTGCCAACACACACTTCCAACACCTTGGAATTTTACAAATGAAGCTCATACTCTTGAGTGTTGCCTCCCTACAACCCTCTTTGGAATTATATAATGAAAGCAATGAGATTACAAGTAAGATGAATGACCAAGGCTAATATCTAGGCTTAAGCGTCCAAGTAGTCCAATAGGAGTCTTAGGGTTTTTACCAATATGTTCAACACACTTTCCAAGCCCTATTTATACCCAACGAAGTCTTCTCCACTAAAAGTTGATGTTAGGAGTTAAAATTCTCAACTTTATTTTTCCAATGGCTATATTTGACAACTTTTTGCACGATCAGTTACCAAACAGCCTACCGAAGTCCATGTCGATCTCTTCATTATCCGCATAGTTGCCTTTGGTGAGAAATTTGATCACCTTCAGTTCCTAATGTCTCTGCTGAACATCCACTAAGACGTCTTCCCCAAACTTTCGTAACTTGTTGATGTGGACATTCACTAACAATATCCTGCCGAGGTGTACACTCAAAATTTTCTCCATATATATCAAAACTCATGCCGAAGTGAAGTTCAGTTCTCGGAATCTCTGCTGAACTGCCCATAGCAAGTCTACTCAAGTTTCATCCAAAATTTTATCTCTTACTGATGTAGATTTCGACTGTTGATGTCCTTCTGAAGTCCATGCTCGAACTATTCTTCTCTTAGGACTACAAGTTTTGCTACCCAAAGTCTATGCTAAAGTGGTTGTCAAACTCTTAAACTTCATCTTCATGTCTTCGGCCGTTGAAGTCTCACCCAAAGTTCCTGTCAAACTTTTCATGAAAGCCCTATACTTCATCTTCCAATCTATGACTGCAAAGTCTTAGCCCAGGTAACTGCTGAACTTCTTAGTTACTGCATGTCTTCTCCGAGTCTTGATTGTTTGAATTCTACAAAGTGTACACTGACTCTTGAGAAGCACGGATATAGTTTATAATATTGTCTCATCAAAACACGACTAAATACATATAATTGAGGGGACAATGAGAACGAGAGTTAGATACAAGATTCGGATCTAATTAGGGGTGGTACTGGACACAAAATGTCTATTAGTCTATCCATGTCCATGTTTGTTAATGGGTAAATGGACCTTTTTTAGACCCATATGGATATGGACAAGGCTGTTGACATATTTTTTAGTCCATGCGATAAATGGACATGGCAGTGGACTTATGTGTGTGGTGTTCGCTATCATCGTTGCCCATTAATAATATATAAAGAAGAAAATTATTTTTAAAATTGTATTAAGATTTTACAAATACCTATCAAGATTTATATATAGTTCTTATCCGTTGAAAAAATGATTTATTTAGTCTTATTTAATATTATTTATGTTAATGTAAAAATATTTTTCAAGATTTGTAAGTGGATTAAATGTTTAGTGGAGTCATTTGGGAATGAAAATTGTGAAACAATTACATTGTACTTTGCTATTATTTTTTTAGTGATATTTAACTATTAGATAATTATTTTTCAAAATTGATTTCGTATATTCTTTACGACTTTTTTGTATTCCTCAATGTACAAATTGAAATAGCAATGACAATATCAATCTTATTCTATTAAACAACTACTTTATACACACATATATATATATATATATATATATATAGAGAGAGAGAGAGAGAGAGAGAGGGCAAATTTAATTTATATTTGAAAAAAATATTTATTTATGATAATGTTGCATGCCCGTCCATTTGACCGTTTGACCATTCCAAGCAGACATGGACAGCCACGAGTATTCTATGGACATGGCACTAGACACATCTTAGGCATGTCCAAGTCCGTTCATTACCACCCTAAATCCGTGGTAGAAATGGGAGGAGGAAGAGCCCGCCAGCGATGAAACGAGGAGAAGCGGCTGTGTTTTGGGTTGGGTCCTTAGAAGGTTTTATTTTACTGAGCCAACCCAACCTTTTCCAAGAGTTTGGTTCACTTTTGACTGCCTCCCTACCCAAACTAATATCCTGGCGTATTTATGACATTAAATCGTCAATTCCTCATTTTAGAAGTTATAGCCAAATTTTAATAAATAAATTAGCTACAAAGTCCAAAAGAGGGTTGGAGACTTGGAGTACATGCGCCGGATTAACGAGGGTAAAAAAAAAAAAGCATTCCAACCACTAATTCAAATTTGTAGCTAAAAATGGAGGAAACGTTGGCAACTACTCATGAATCATGTCTCTTCGGAGAGGCATCCGATAAAACTACTCATGGATCATCATTCTTGGCTTCAAATTCCCTTCCATCTCTACCCACCTGCTTTCCAAAGTGTTGTTGACCATCTCCCTCTTTCTTGCTTCCCCTCCTCCCCTTCCCCACTCCAATTCCCTTCATCTACACACCTGAATTGTCCTGACTAAGGCAAAGCTCAGTACAAAAGCCCAGAAAGTTAGTTCTCTTCATGCTTAGATTGTACTTTTTTTTTTTTTTTTTCGTCCTAATCTCTTTGATGTTTCCCCTCCGTCCTGGATTCAGGTTTTCCCAAAATGAGCGGTGGCCAGCTTCTTGGTATTCAACCGTCGGAGCTCAAATTCCCATGTACGCCCTTTTTGTATTTTTTCTAGCAATTCATTTTGTCGCTTCTTGTGGGCATTTTCCTTTTTAATTGGTGATTGCCCATGGTTGAAGTTTTTATATATTAATAACAAAACAAGCCATGTTGTCACCTGTGGTTCTCATTGATCTGTCGGGAGAGCGCCTTTATTAGTCTAAATATTGGACTAGTCAAAATCTGAAGCTTCTTTGTGTTGTTTGTGTGGACTGGGTAGTTGAGCTAAAGAAGCATTCTTCTTGCACTCTGGAACTGACCAACAATACAGATCAATATGTGGCTTTTAAGGTGGCTGCCTAATTTTGTATGCCACTTCGTATGTGTCATTTTAGGTAGATTCCAAAGTGTAGGTGCATGTTTTGATTTCTTTTTTCGATTTACTATCAGGTCAAGACGACCAATCCGAAGAAGTACTTTGTCCGGCCCAATATGGGAATTGTCATGCCCTATGCAAAGAGTGAAGTGTCTGGTATGTTTGTCGGCTCACTTCTGTCTTAGCATGGATGCTAGTTTTTCTTGGAACTCATAATCTTTTATTATATAGTCACAATGCAAGCTCAAGAAGAAGCTCCGGCGGATATGCAATGTAAAGACAAGTTCCTCCTTCAAAGTGTTGTTACATCTTTTGGTGTTACAACAAAAGATATCACACCTGATATGGTAAGATGCTGACATATGCTAAGTACTGAAGTTGAGGATCTTGATGAGTTCTTTCTATTTTTTAATATTTTGATTTTACCGAATTATAGTTTGATAAAGAAGCTGGAAGAGTTGTTGAGGAGTTTAAGTTGAGGGTCATTTATATTCACCCAAATTTCCCTCCACAACATCTGGAGGGATCAGAAATGGGTTCTTCCCCTTCCATGCAGGATAACCAGAGTGCTTTCTTGTTTGATGCAGTAAGAGTTCTAGGCAACCTGAGTTTTTTATAATCTTTGATTTCTAAAAATGCATCCCCGTTTTTGTTTAAGATAGGGTGAATACTTTGCCAGGTATCAAGGTCCAATGAAGAAGCCAAATTAGCTCAGGCGTTAAAAACTTTTGGACAGTTGGAGGAAACATCAGAGGCAAGTCTTATTCTTATATGTTTGTATATAGAGACTGATTGAGAGTAATTTTAATTTAAAGGTAAATTGGGGTATCCGTATCTCTCTTAGCTTTATTGAGCTGCTAATCAGCACTTTTTCACAATACTTAGATTTGGTTTGCAATTGCTAATATCAGGGTAACTTCTGTTCACCGATGATCTTAAGACTGGTGCTAATATTTTAGAAAGTTTTGTTTGGAAAACTAGCTATCACGTGAAGAAGACAGGACTTAGATCAACAAAACAAAGTTATAAGAAGTGGATAGACTGTGAACATCATCAATAAAGCTCCTTTTGAAAGTTATTGAACTGTTTAGTCAGATTTGAGCCATGACAAAGTATTTCTAAATATAAAATTCTAGGATATACTTCCACAATACTGCCAAGTGGCAAAAGTTTTTGAGCTGGCATCATTGATGCGAGTTAGATTAATGATTTGTATCAAATGATTTGTACCTTTCATTTTTCCATTCTATTTTGGTCATAGTTCACTCCTAGTTTATGCAGTCATTGTCTTAATCAAAGCTGGATGGCTATGTTTTAAAAATTCAAAGTTGGTTTTGCTCTTTTCTTAATTGGTGATATGCTTCCCTTAAATGTAGATTTGTTTTCCTTACTGTCACTGTTCTTTCTCAACTTTCTTCTTTCTGATCTTTTCTATCCCATTGGTGAGAACATTTTACTTCATCCCCTTTTTGGTAAGACTCCTTAACGTATTTGAGAACAATATGTTGGTTCCCTTTGTGTTTCCTTTGAATAGTTATCCTTCCCATTTTTGTATGATTTCTAGTTTTTTGAGTAGTTATCCTTCCCTTTCTTGTAAGTTTCCAAACTTTTGAATCGTTATCCTTTTTCTTCTGGTACAATTGTTTTAAGTATTTGGAAACAATTTGTTGGATCCATCTATGTTTCATCTTTTTCTTCATCGTTCTTTCAGTATTTCATCCTTTATTTGCATGCTGATTTTTTCTTCTGATTTACTTTCTGTATTCCCAGGCTTGCAAATGCAGAGCTTCTTAAAGTTTGTACAGTAAATTTGTTTGCTGAATTGATTGAAATTAGCTATCGTACCTATCAATGCCGGCTGTCAAAGATTGTAATTGATAGAGAACAATTTTAATACTTACACATGGAATTCGCTTAAAGCTACTTCCTCTTTTTAGCACATGAACTCACAATCCCACACTTTTTTTTTGCAATTTTAAATATCAGTCCATCGTTGTTGTAAGGAAAGACTGATAAAACTCGAGCTTTGTAAAGTTAAAGGTACCATAGAAAAGTACTGGATTGAGTTTTACCTTATCATCACTCAAGTTTTCCAAAAGTGAAATTTGTATTATAGAATCACTGGTTGAGCTTTGTCTTTCCAAGTTCTATTGATGTATTGAATTGTTTTTTTAGTTTTGCAATTGCTATTTGTTTATCCTGTTATGTTTGCATTACCACTGATTCCATAACAGGCCTGGGTACAGAGCTGTTTACAAGTTCTTGAATACATATTAAAATCATATTTTTCATCTTACAAAGTCAGATCCGGGGACTGGCATAAACTTGCTATTTACTTCATAGACAGAATTTCTTGTAAAATCCATATTCTTTGCTTCGTTATCCATTATACCTGCTAACAACTTAGAGTTTGTATTTGTGTCAGAATGGAATGTAACAAGTCCTGTATGTTTTTCACTTGCTGTGTCAGTCCTTTCTCCCATCAGACCTTTCTCCATTTCAATTTGAAACAAATCTATTATATGAATCATATTGTACAAAATATTTCTTATACAGGCATGGTTGACTATTTCGAGGCTCACTCAAGAGAAAAATTCTGCTGTTCAACAAAATCAAATGCTTCACCAAGAGATGGTAAGATATATTTTAGCCAAAACTCTTATAATATCCCTTCAAGTGAGCTTTTGGGTTTAAAGATGCTGGAAATACTTTTGGTGTCAACTCTTATTTTTACAAGTAGAAATATTTTTATTGTCTTTAGTTGAATCTTTTTGCGTGAAAGATATATTTTGAATACTCTGTTCTCTAATCATGCAAAATATGCTAAGATCTTCCTAATAAACCTATAAAGACTTGCATAAAATTTCCCCAATGACCTTATCATAAAATCTTAAAGTGATCTGGGCGAGATATAAATTCACTTCTCAGGTAGTATTTCATTATTCTTCTGGTTCAATGTTGTCAATAGGAGTTATTGAGGAAGGAAATCAGCAGAAAAAAGAGCGCCGGATTCTCATTGATGTTTATACTGCTAGTTGGACTTGCCAGTGTGTTGATTGGATACCTTGTGAAGATGTGAGTAGGTCTGTCAGTTTTCACCTATTTCAATGGCTTTCAGATTGCTACATCTACAAACTTGAAGTTTTCTGTTTTGGAAATGTGAAAAATCTAAATATTCCAAATTGTGTGTATAAATAGTCCTCTTTTTCCTTTTAGCTCTTTGTTTTCTTTCTTTTGTTTGTTGAACTTATTATTAAATTGTTTTGGCTGTGAATACTGCCCTATTTTTTCCATCTTTGCTAGAAACTTATGCTATTGTTAATAGTTCACTAACCTTTTACTTGTATGGGCATATCACTATTGTATGGTTTTTGAGTTTGTGTTCTGTCTCCGTTGCAGAACCTTTTTGCATTGTTTAGATTAGCAAACACCATTTTTCATGAAACAAATTTTATTTTGAGGACAGCAGGGCCATCGCACGGTAGGTGGCCGCGCCAACAGCCAGGCCATGGCATGCCGGGCAGCCTAGCCATAGCACTAGCACCCGGCTATGCAGACTTATCGAGCAGCCGGTGTGGTATTAGGTATGTGAGCCATGTAAAAATTGCTATTTGAAGTGTGTTGATGAGCTCCAACAAAAGGAAATTATACCATTGCCAACATTAAAAGTTCCATTTATCTGCGTTTCTTATCTAATATATATATTTTTTAAAGTTAAAGTCTGAATTCCAGTAGATTGATTTTACTAGCTAGCATTCGTTCTTAACGCCAACTTTGTTCTTTATTCAGGCTTGGGACTAGTAATACGAAATATGGTTATGTTGACAAAATGGGAGTAGCCGAGATACGTGTGTTTAGATGGATGTCCGACAAGACATTTTAAAGATTAAATACTAAATTATAACTATAGAATAACGATGAGGGGCCGCATCCATTGCAGAAAAAATGCCTGAGTGTATATTACGGTGATTGGCCATGCACAAAGGCATCTATTGGATGTGGTTGTCAATAGATATATTATGTAATTTTGTATAAAAAAGGGATATGCATACCCAAAAAAACTTCGATGACAACAATAAGAAGAAATACAGAGAATATAAAACTAAGTAACCATAAGTCAAAAGTAAAATTATGCATGTTATTCAAGCTAGCAATCATCCCTCCAATAGTGGGACAATCCTCCTAGTTTGAAATTTCACGTATAGACGTTGGTTATAATTGGATTAATTTACTGTCTAAAACAAGTATTAGCCAAGTCATCCATCGACAAAATGAATGATTAATTGGCATGGTTTGAGTAATAAAAAAAATGTAACGAACATCATTTAAGCCTTTTTACTTTGTTATATCAAGATCAAAGTATAAATAATATAAATTATGTTAAAACCAATCATCGACTTTCAAACATTATTGTTTTTCTACTCCTAAGGCAACTTTGATTGAACAATCAACTTTACCCTCTAAATTTGATGGAAAATTTGTGGACTTTTTTTTTCAAAGCACAGAAATTTGGATTATGGTAAATGCGGACAATTAAATTTTATTCGACCAGGAAAAACTTGTCTTGTACCATGATTTTTATTTTATACAAACAGTTATCTTATAATGTTTTTATGGGAGTTCTATTATTTTCTTGTGGTTCGTAATCGATGTTTTTCTTTGTTTTTTGTAAAAGAAAAAAGTAATTTATATAAAAGTGCACTCCTTCTAATTGGCTTTTTGGGGGGAGTCCACCACATAATAGTATAAAACTGGCTCTTTATTTTTTCCTTGACCCATGTTTTATGACTGGTTCAGGTCAAGGATGAAACTGATGTAAATTCACATGGTTCATTCATGAAACTATGAATTAGATTAACATTGTAAATATACTAATGTTCATGAGATAAACTAGCGAGGGAAGCAGTATTCTTGTACGAATTATATTTCTACTAGAAACACACTACCCACTTTTCTACTAATGTGAAATGATACAACAATAAACTTTTAAAATGAGAAACAGCGAGAAACTTGTTTGTTGTAAGATTATAAAGACGGTCTAGATGCGAGGATATTATGGTCAATTTATTAAAGTCGTTTAAATGACCATATTTTATATCTAACAGTAGGGTCTTTATGACGGCAACTAAAGTTGGGCATCCATGAATGAAATTAGAAAATGTGACTAGTTAAAATATAATAAAAATGAAAATAATAAAATAAATTATTATTAATTTATAATTAGGGTCCATTTTAAAGTTAGAATTTATTTCAAAGATATTATATCATATGATTATAATTTAGTTTATTATTTAATTAAAATTTATTTTAAAAATTATAGTCTATTTCTTACGCATTGCTCGACATCTTACATAGTATTAATAAAATTAGAGCTTTAAGTCACTCTCTTTTACGAAAATTACGAGATCTGGCTGATCAAAATACAAAAAAATAAAAAATTAAATTAAATATTATAGTTTATCTCATAATTTAATTGAAGTCTACCTCCAACATATCAATTATCAAACTATTATAATTAAGGTTATCTCATTTTTCAGCATGATTATCTATAAAATTGAAGTTTATCTCTAATATTGGCTATTAGTTGCACCTTGCTAGGGGTGCTAAACGAGTAAGCGAGTCAACTTGTGCTCAGCTTGAATAGTTCGAAGTTTGTTCGAATTCGACTCGATTAAAAGTCTGGAATTACCTCAATTAAAAAAATAAAGTTGGTATGCCTACCATCTCAATTATATCACTTTTTTGTTAGAATATTATATATAAATAAATATAACTAGTTATAATTAAACTTATGAATATATATATATTATATTATTTTATCGAGTCGAGTTCGAGTCGGGCTACGAGTCGAGTTCGAGTCGGGCTACGAGTCGAGTTCGAGTCGAGCTACGAGTTGAGTTCGAGTTATAACCAAATCGAGTCGAGTCGAACACAACCTTGCTCAAGTTTGACTCGTAAGATTCGAGTTCGAGTCGAGTTCAAATTCGAATATTTTAATGTCGAGTTTCGAGTCGAATATAACGTCAAATGCTTATGAGATGGTCACTCAATTAACAGCCTACACCTTACCTAGGGAATCTAATTTATGATTTAACGAGTGAAGCTCGTGAATGTGATTGCAGCACCCTAGGGCTTAGGTCTGGGAAATCTGATTCATAAGCTCGGGCTCCCCACCTCCACGTCTTTTCCTTAATTATTTATTTATATTACACCTTCAAGTGGTTGTGAGTATCGCTCAAATTGTAGAGATTTAATTGAATCTCATTTATGATTTTCAAGAAGGTTGGGAATGTAACTGCACCCTAGGGTTGGGAAGTCTGATTTATAGGTCGAGTTCCATACCACCACCTTTTCGTTAATATTTTATTCACATTACAAGTGGCTCTAAGTATATCTCGAGTTTTAGAAATTATATGTTAGCTAAAGAAAGTTATTCTGGACATATGTAGTGATTGAATTTCATTCCTATTGAAGCCCGTGAAAATATAGTTTTACAATTTTTTTTTGATTGAAAATTTTCTTGAATTGACTCCACTTTATGACTTTTAGAGTCTACGAGACTCCACTAACAAATGATTTTCGAGTCAAGTAATAATAGTTATTAAAATATTTTAGTTTTCATTTAATCTATTTTAATCAATATTTAAAAAATATAAATCATATATTTATCAATTTTGGATGCAAAAAGAGCAATAATGTTAATTTCATGTATATAACTTTTATTTAATTAATTAGAAATATAATATAAATGACTTTGAGTCATTTTGGAGGAGTCGACTCTACTCCGTAGCATGACAAGTTGAATTCGAGTTCCAAATTGTTCCACTATGTGTGAATGTGATTGGGAATTGTCTAGGATTGGGAAATTTGATTCATATAAGTTCAGCTTCTAATCACCACCTTTTTGTTTATTATTTGCTCATATTACCGGTGGTTTTATGTCCCTATGCTGTAGAAATTATATATCAATTGTAGAAAAAAAAATTTGGATGCACTGTGCAACATCGACACACACACAAGCAGCAATCCTAAATTTTTCTTTTAATCTAGCTAAATTAATCTAGTTTTTTTAAAATACTGGAGCAATATTATAAAAACTATTAAAACATTAATTTTTCTTTTAATCTAGCTATATTAATATTTTAAAGGAATATAAATCATACAATCATCAATCAAAAGTGTAAAAAAAACAAATAACATTATATGTTAATTTCATATAATATTTTATGTATTTGATTGAAAAATTAATATAAATAATATTTTAAGTCCTAGTCTCAATTTTGTGAACTATGCTAATAATGCTTGGCGGAGTTAGCCATTGCAATGTGCCCACAAAATTTTCTTTGACAGGAAGCCAATAAAATTTTGATATATGAGCTGGGTAGGAGCTGGTAGATATATACGTAGCAAAAAACTAAGTGCAATCTTTTCTAAAAATAAAATTAATTTGATAAAGGATGAAACTCTTCTACTAAGCAAAACTTAATCGCAAATATTTTAGGTTCGGCTTAATTTGACTTGAACTCATGTATATTAATTTTGTGCTAAAACATTTACTCGGCTCGAAATGGATAGCCCGTTGAACAATGAACAGAGTTTGAGCTAAGGAATACTCAGCTTGGTTAGGCTCGAAACTTGAAATCGATATGTTCAAATTCGAAAAAATACTCGACTCAACTCAGCTCGTCAATACTATTTGAGTTAAATTGAACTTATATAATGTTAGAAAGAAAATTTGACATACATAAGTTGAGCACAAGCCAAGCATAAAAATTTGCTCGGCTCATGCTCGGCACGAGCTCGGCTTGAAAATATAGCAAGTCGAACACGAGCCAAGCTCAAATACTATGAATTTTGGATGAGTTTGGCTCGACTCATAATATATTAAAGCTCGTCAATAACTCAAATTAGCTCAAACATGTTTGTCTAAAATTAAATCAAATTTAAAAATATCCCTGTTCGGCTATACTAACTATGAGCTCACTGTTGACAAGAAAATACTCTTATCAAATACAAAACCACAACTTTGTTGATAAGAAAATACTCTTATCAAATACAAAAACACAAACTCTCCTTTTCTTCTCCAAACAACCTCTCCACACTCAATTCTGAATTCTTACATTGTAGAAACTTTGCTTCTTACTTTCTCTCTCTTATTCTTCCTTGTTTACAACACACAATGAGAGGGGGTATTTATACTAACTCAAGAT
>JAVDBV010059699.1:0-21334 GCA_032619315.1 Piper longum
CTAAACGATTTTAGGCCTAGATTTAGGCCTAAAATCCTGTCTAATACATACAAACAAATCCGTATACCTTAGTATACACTGATAACTCGCAATCTTATAATTTGCATGTCGGGCATACTCAGCCTCTATAACATGTTCATACGGCTATTTAGGCCCATACTCATAATCAGAAACTAGTTTGGCTCGATCTCGCTCAAACCAACTCGATACTGACCCAAATAGGGAAAACTTAAATCGGGTAAAACCCTAACCCAAAAATGGGGTTTTACACCTATACATACAAAACCCCTTGCTCCTTCATCAACCGGATATTTATAGAGGGCAACACCATTTTTAACCACCATGACTTCACCCTTGTCTTCTTCCTTTGTTTTTTAAGCAATGTGACTTCTCCCTTATCTTCTTCTCAAGCGATGGTTACCATAGCTTTTGGTACGAGCATGGGAGCATGAGTTGGACCATAATATCCCAGGTGCATTGTGCCTCGACTCGTCACGAGTTTGGCTAGTGTGAGTTATGGCTCGGCTGTGCTTGATGCATCGATTGATTTGAGCAGAGAGATGGTGAGTATATTTTGGACGAATATTTTTTAATATAAATTATAAAGAAATGATGAAATTTGCCTAAAAATAGATTAAAAAAGTGTAGATGACACATTTGATCATCCTTAGAGTAGATAAATTTTTTTAAAATTTTATAAATCTTAAAAATGGTAAAAAAAGAGGGCAAAATCTTTTTAATGCTTATTAGGTGTATCGGGCATACATCGCATATCGTATTGGTCTCTTTAAAATCGGATATATAAAGGCCGTATCGTGATACGTATTGTGGCTATACGGAAACTATGCTTAGTTCCATGCATATATATTGCCGCGCTGTGCCGAGTTGACCGGGCCTAGCGAGCCCAGCAATCTCGGATTCGGCAAGAATCTCACTTTTTGGGTTGTAGGAAGGGGGAAAGTGTGCCGGGCCGGCTACGCCGATTAGGCACCTCTACACCGCTGCGAAGCAGGGAAAAGGAAAATTAGGACCAATTCCGGTACCAATCGCCCAGACTGGTCTCCTCTTTCTGCTCTCTCCTTTTGCAACAAAAGAAAACGAAGGGCCATTCTTACTCTTTCCCCCAATTCCAATCCCCCCACAGCGCCCATTCATGGAGCAGGTCCTCTCTCTCTATCTCTCTTTCTTCATTGGCAACTGGTTTTTTCCCTGTCGTTGAATGGTGCGCATTGCTTCAGCAGCATCGAAGCTATGTGTTGCAATTACCTTTTATAAGTTCATTTGATCGTTGTATCTTATGTTGTATTTATTATTTTGTGACCTATTAGAGTACGCCATTTGCAGTTGGTGTAATAAGTTTATATTGCGATCTTTTTTTTTCTCTATTATTGCTGCACATCAACATTATTACAAACTTGCTTTTTGATTGTGGCCGTGGTTATTGACCCGGTTTTGTCTTCACCTTATAGAAAAAGGACGGATCTTTTTGCGCTGCCATTGAAGAAGATGTGTGGATTGTTTTAGTTTCTTGGTAGCATTGGAAGCTATGTGCTTGGAATTTCTTTGTTACTTGTCCTGCTACTTGTTGGGTTCCGTTCCCCTACATAAAGATTATTTATTTATTTTGGGTGATTTTGGTTTTGTCCATGTAGCTTGCTGAATCCTATGTTTTATTCGTGTGTGACAATGTGAAATGTTGTATAACGTTTTATGTATTTTAGGTTTGGGTTTTCTATATGCTGTGGACTTCTTAATTAACGTAGCCCGTTGAATATGTTGTCATTATACTTGTAAATTGTCGCTCACAATAGTATGGATTTCATTTTTTAACAGTTTTATTTTCACCTTTGTATATTTTAGGCGTGGTTTTATTTATGCTATGGAAATTTAAGTTAACTTAGATTGTTAAGTATTAAGTTATGCTTGGTTTTAGTTAGTTGTTTGATGTGCAACAATGAGAGATTTTGGCTTTTTATCAATTATATTCATCTTCTATTTATTTTAGATTTTTTGTTCTATGTGCTATAGAAATCAAAATTTACTTACTTTGTTGAATATTATGTTTATCTGTAATTGTTGATAATTTTTGGAGGTTGGATGTAATTCAGGAATTTTGGTGATTTATTGTTGGTTATGGCATGCTACCATGGTTATAAGTGAATTGTGGTTTTTATTATTTGCCATGTTTTTTTATCACGTGGGATCTAATGTTGAGATACTTTAGGTGCTTGCTTTGCAATTTGTTCTTTGCCATGTCTTGACATACTAGCTTCTGTTGCTGGTTCTTGCCAACATTTGATGGAATATGCATATATCTCAGTTATGGATCCTTTTTGAGACATTTTTTTTAAAATTGTTGATGCAGGCTAGAAAAGCCCCTGATGATGGTAGGAAACAGCATGGTAGGATTTAGTATATTAAACGATTTTTTTTCATTATTAAATATTTTCTTCTTATAATGCTTTCCTTGGTATTAGTGGTTAGTTGTGAGCTGTTGGTTGACCTGTGACAGGTTCTTCTCGAGTTAAAGGTTCTGAAGTATTTGTGGGTGGCCTACCTCTCTCTGTAACAGAGTCTGTGATCCGTGAGGTAAAGGGATGATTTGTAACATTTTTGAATCATGCAGTATGTATCCTTCCATAGGTTGCTCTTTTTTTTTTTAAGGTTGTAGTTCCTGAGAACCAGTTGACTTCCTATCATTTGCAGGGGAATAATGAACAATTTTGTGAATTCTGTTTTTATGAAATGTTAGATTGTTTTAAATATTTCCCATTTCAGGTTTCATGTGTAGTGATGCATGAGGTTATCCTAGAAATGAAATATCATTCTTGACTTTTATGTGCTTTAAATTTTGTGTATACCTTGTTCTGTAAAAAGATGTCATTGATGGAAAGGGTTTTAAGTGCATTAAGGAAAATGTGGAGGAGCTTATGGTTATAAATTTTTGTATTCAGGCATTTTCAACATGTGGAGAAATTGTTGAAGTTCGGATGATATTGACCTTATCTGGCCAGTCAAAGGTTTAAGCTTTTATGGGCGTGTTTTTCCTGCCACGGATTTTTTTAATACAAGTCACTAAATTTTGTAAGCATATGAATTATTTTTCCATTATATTTTATTAGGGATATTGCTTTGTTCGATTCCGCTCAAGGGAGGATGCTCTTATAGCCATAAAAGAGAAAAATGGATCTAAGGTACTTAAAAATGTTCATGTTCTTGAATGTGATATTTCTCTTTCTAGATTAGAAGAGACTGGTGTTGTCGATGTGGAAGACACTTCTTATGGCATTTGTTTATTGTTTTTTTATGGTAATTTATTGTTTCACTATTTTGATTGACCACTACGATATGTTAAGTAATAGAAATTCTTACTTTTTTTCTTGACGGTTCATCTGGAACAAGTTGAATTATCTGATTAATAAACATATTATGAAACAGTTATTGAATTGATGAGCGCAAAGGGCCCATTATTAAAATGAAGTTATTTATGTGTCCATTTTGATCTTGACGGCTTATGTTATTCCTTTCGTATTCTCAGCTTCAAGGAAAAAAAATAGGTGTCCTTCCTTCAACCGAGCAAGATTCCTTGTACCTGGGAAATTTGTGCAAAGGTTGAAATGCAATCCTTATTCCAATAGGGGGGTGAATCATTATATGATTAATATCTTTAGATATCATCTTGTATGTTACGACTGAGCTTATAAAGGCTGATTATCATTTCCTTTGTTTTGCTATACTTCAGGATGGACATTTGAAGAATTCGACAAATTGATAAGGCAGGCAAGATCTTGTTTGAAAAAATTTTCTTCGACTTCATGATACTTGGTTTTTTACACAGGTATTAGGCAAAAAAATATTTTTCATTTGGTGTCAAATGTCCATGTTCTTTTGCAGGCTTTTAGTGATGTTGTATCTGTGAATCTTTCAAAGCCTATTGACTCTGGGACAAGCCCTTCTAGCAAACAAAAGCACAACAGAGGATTTGCCTTTGTGCAGTTTGCATCTCATGCTGTGAGTCATTACAAATGAGTTCTTACATAAGTTTGGAATTTTTTATTGGTATTATTGTGTCTTTTTGGTTCGATTTTATGTTTGACCTTTTTTTGTTACTTATAGCACCGTCTTTATGTCTTCTGTTTATTTTTTGTGGCTAAATATGGTATGTTGAAGCTACTACAAAAATACTGAAAAAATATTAGAATGAAGCACACTTGTACTTGACCTTTCTGGATAGAGTCAAGTGCAGTTAACTTTCTTCTTCCTTTCTAATTAAAAGTGAAATTTAACGGCGACATGGTAAAGCTACTTTAATGCCTGTCACACATTTGGAGCGGCAGTTATTGAATTATTGATGAAAACATGGCTTTGAGCTTGTTGAATGATTACTGATTTAATGTTTTTTTTTTGTGGTTTGTGGCTGACAGCTACCTTCGTCCAATGGCCATAGTGTAGCCTCTTGAGACCAGTTCTTCCTCACCTCAGTGTTCCTTTGTCCTTTTTGTGCTAGACCATCAGTAGTTAACCTTATGAAAATACCTGACTTCATGACATGAGCTGAAAAGATTAGCTGACTAGCAACTACTTCTATATCATAAGCCCTTCTGCTTTTTGCACTACCTCATGATAAATCTTTTATTCCACATACTTGAAATCTGTTATGCAAGACCCTGTAAGTTATCTGATGTCAAAAATTGGGGATCATGATATCAAATTCCCCTCATTTTCAATTGCATTTATTATCGTTGGTTGTGGGCTGGATGGTCACCTAATCGAATATTATGAAGTTGCAAATTCCTAAGCTTGCTTCTTGTACAGAAGTGCATACCAATCAAGACAACCCTAGTTACAAATTTAAAACTTGTGTGATGGATATTGATTTTAGCAAGTCTAAGTGGTTAACCAATGGGTGTGGGCATCTCATGTCAGTTGTCTGCATAAAGCTAACCATGGTAGCTTACTCGACATATTTCCAGTGCTCTTGATGTCTTTATAGTCATTCTAAGAGTAGATCCTATTTTCCAAAATTTCTTAAATGATAAGATAAATGCTATGAAGTTGTGGAAAGACTTTTTCGAAATACAAAAGGTAATATTATAGAATCAAGTTATTATGCTAGAAAGATCATTTTTGAATGTATGTGTGGGCAGTTGATTTATTTGTTCTGTGCAAAAAACACTGCCATGTTTCTATCTCTTTGGAAAAGGTCAATAATCAACTTGGTAGGCTCTAAAAATATTAATTGAATGTTGAGATGTTGGCTAGTGTGATATCGTAGACAAAATATATCATTATAACGTTTGTGTTGCTGATTTATCTGTGTCTTGTCCTTGCGTTATGACCATTTGCGCACACAGTTTTTCTGGCAGTGTGCAATGAGATTTGTGTTGATGCACTTCAAGGAGTGAGATTCTAAGTTAGGATGGTGTTTAACTTGAAATTTAACTGTTTAGAAATATGATGGAATGCAACATAATGTATGAATAGTTATTGTTAAAGTAAATATTAAGTAGTTCCCTTTCATAATAGCTCAAGCATTTGGGACAAACGGTTGGTCAATCTAAAATGTACAATACATTTAATGAATAAAAGAAAGAATTGTCAAGTAGTCAATATCTCGTTCGAAAAGGTATATATTGTGGGAAGGAGTACAAATATTTGAGCCATGGAAAGTGGCCAAGGAATGTGCTCCACAGTTTATGGTCTGATAAATTTGTTTGCGGAGGTTTTTGTGGGAACTAAGGAGTATATGTACCTCAAAAGTTTTAAGATGGGGTGAAGAAGGTTTTTTAACTTCTGTTGGACTTTGAAGGCACATTAGTGATAGAATGTATTTCATACATGAAACACATGAGCTCCAAGGTAGATTTGTGATCTAATTTAGTAGAAATTTGGGTCTATTTTAGCTATTTGGGATATGGTGGATGCTCTTGAAAACAAACTCCTTTACATCAATTTATTAATGGTTTTATTTATTGATGGCATTAAGCCACAAACCACATGAATGTTCACCAAAGTAACATGGTAGGAGCTGCTAGAAATTATTGCAGTAATCTTCCTGAAGCCAGTTCTACGTTTTATTGGGTATGAGATTTGCTATATCTTAATTTGTATAGAGGGAAACCAGGAAAGACAAATCTATATCATAATTTTCTTTCAGTGAATACCTTAAATACCACTTTTTCCTTGGAATGTTTTTGGGACTGGGCATTTGTAATGTAACTTTACTTTAGTAACTTGTAACATTCTGATGTTTTGGAGTTTCCTGTCCTGCTGCAGATGAAACTGCTGTCATTGACAAAAGATGCACAATATCTTGTATAAATTTAAAATCCGATGATTTGGATACCTTTATCCTGTTTTTTCCCTCTTCAATTTAGGACCAACTCCTTAGAATGCTCCTTTGGATTGATTTATCCCCTGACATTTGTCTCTTTTTTTCCATGTATGCACTGCCAAACTCAGTTCCTTTTCTTGGTTATAGCTACCATGCTTCCTCGGATCTTATTTAATCTGGCTATTTGAAGTTGACTGAACTTTGATAACATTCCTTTTTCTGAATGAAACTAGGACAAAAGATGTGTTATTTTAGTCATGAAGAAGCTGCTGATGTTTTAGACAAATATGTTTTGCGTAATAAATAATCTCTGCCCAGGAAATCCGTGAAAGGTCTGGATAACTGCTTGAGAGTATTGCTATCATATAGTTTTTTCATATATGTTTGACATCCTGAATGCAGATTGCCTGATAGATCAGGAAACATACTTTTCTATGCCCATTTAAAATTTGCTTCCTTTCGTGGCTCCAATTTCCCTTTGTTTTACTTTATGGAGGAAAAGAAACACATTAATCAAAAAAATTGATGCAATCATTTTCTTAATAATCAGTTTTTAATCATGTGGTTAATTTTGACATCCCATTCATGTTGTTATATCCATATCTTTATCTCATGTATTCCTAAACCTTGTGAATACAAAAATCTCAACCTGCAACATCTAGTTGGAAATCTTTTATCATATCAATAGCAATATCAGCTCAACCTTTAGGTTTTTACAATCAAATCGAAATCCATCACAGGCAGCAGCGCGGGCATTCCGCTTAGGGTCTAAACCAGATTTCTTGCTTGGTAGGCAGCATCCTGTTGTGGAGTGGTTTGAGGATGATTCTAATATTGATCCTGAAGAGCTAGCTAAGGTGAGCTCTTTTTAATTTGGAAATTTATAAAAGGCATTTATGTTGGTTATATTTTATCGCAGTCAATGCCCTTGTGTAAATTTTTTATATCCATTATTGTTAATCAGATTAAAGTTGCTTTTGTTGGAAATCTTCCGGCAAATGCTACTGAAGAATACTTGAAAAACTTGTTTGAAAAGTTTGGAAAGGTAAGGACCTTTTTCTTAAAACTATTTCTTTACTTGTTTAAGGTACTCGAGATTTGTACAAGTTATATGTTTCATTAACACTTTAGGTAAGAAATAGATGAACATGTCAGATGTACACCTGGATAATCTTATGCATAAGCAGGCTCAGCTAAGATCCTGTAGAATAAGTAATGCAATATGCCCTGTTAATTCTGTGTTAATTGCTTTGAATTTTTTTTTAATCCAGGTTGAAAAGGTTGCACTATCCAAAAAAAGTTGTCCTGTTGGATTTGTTCATTTCTCTAAACGCTCTGTAAGTTCATATCTTTCTTTCTAAGAACAATTAAAGTTCGTTGCATCTATTGCTTTTGACCTGCTGGCAGTGCATTTCACATTGTGGTTGTTTGTGTGTTCTTGTGGTGGCTATAATCAGTATGTTAATTGTTCTCATGTTTACCATATTCTAGCTAGGCGGTGTTGTACCATGAAATTATGCCTTGGCTTCCTTTTAATTTAAATCAATCACTCAATAGGGTTTAGGGTTAGGATCCTTGCCTCCAACCTCTCTTGTGGATAAGTTGGAAGAAAATGATGTAGAAAACGCAGCACACATCTGAAAATAAAATGACATGTTTTACAGTTGGATGTTGTTCCCAATACTTGAAAGGCACAAAATGATATGAAATTTTGACCTTTTCCTTTTCATATCCTTTTTCAAGTTGTAGAATAGTACCATGGATGATTGTTGATTGTGTAAATGTTAATTCTGAAGTTCATTCATTATAAACTGCTATAAAATAAATTTGTTAGTTTCAAACTGAAACATGACACACTATTAATCTTACAATGCTTATTATTCTGTGATAATTATTAAATGCAAGAACGTAAACTTGCTTTAGTCTTTTAACTATGCACATCTCTTATCCTCTAATTATAGCTGGGAGTTGTGGCAGTTGAATCTTGGTGATTACCAAACATATCCTTTATAAATCAATCAGTAATATATTACTCTGGTAATATTTATGGAATGCTATCTCAATTAGATGTTATTTATATATCTTACTTTTGTGTATGATTTTCTGAGTAGGAATTGGATAAGGCCATTGAGGAATTGGATGGCAAAACAGTGGAAGGGCCACAGAAGGGCTCCAAATTTACTATGCAGGCAAGATTATCTTAAAATGTGAATGTCTTCATGTTGCTCTTTTCTTCACAGGTTTAACAGATCCATTTTGGTTTGACAATGATATAAATAGGTCTCTGTTGCTAAGCCCATGAATAAGGAACGCAAACGGACACGTGATAACTCGGAAAGTGAACCTGCTAAAGTTGGTTTATATGGAAACCAGGCTAACTTGTCTAGAGATGTTAACCTTCTTGACACCTCAGAGTATCATTTATCAAAAGTTTCTCGGCGGGATGATCTGCTTGAGGTTTTGTTTATATTGCATTTTCATATTTTAAACAGAAACTTCTATTAATTTTTCTTTTTTACTACATTATGCAATTTTTATTAAATGTGATAAGTTATGATTACATAAAAAGCAAAAATGAAAAAGTAAAAAATTGTAAGGTTAATGTAGATGGAATTAAAATTTAATAATGGATCTTTAAATTGCTGTCTAGGGCTGTGGTTAAACTTTATGGGAAAACTAAATGCTCAGTTTTTAGCTGAACAAGTAGCCTTGTGTTTTTTGAAAAATTTCAACACATTAGATATTGGGTTCTGCTGCACTGGATTTCAAAGGAAATTATCATCTTACCATATTTTAAAACTGGAAATTGAAATTCCACGTTCATTTAATGCATTGGGTTTGATGCGCTGCAATCAATGATTCATACTTCTTTTCTTGTGTTTTGGTTATTAGGCTAGAATATCTTTGCTTGTATTTTGGTTTGTGAATACTTTGTTAAGCTTATTTAGTAGTGTTCCTTTTTGTCTGTCTTTTGAGTGTTCCCCTACATTTATGACTAAGGGGTATTATTGTATAAGAGTAGTAAGTTCTCACCTATGCAACCATGGCTCCTCCAAAGGCTTCCTCCTCAACTTCAAAAGAAGAGATGATATTGGAATCAATCATCAAGGTAGTCCAAGCTCTCCGTTATTCTCGAATGCAAGATTTAGGGAAGAGGTTGGATTCCACTATGGGTAAGAGATTGTATTCGAGTACTGAAGGCCAACTGTGGGAGCAGTGTCAATAAATAGCAGGACAAGGGTGGCTATGGCGTTGTTACTGCAACAAGGCGAGGATCATATAATATCCTATAAATTAGTCTTATATTCAATACCTAGTGGGGCAAGATCTAATATATTAGTGAGGATGATGTTTATAATCTTTAATTTGGTTAACTATTATTTGATAAAATGACCAGCTTGCACTAAATTGGGTCAGGCTGTTGCATGTGTTAGTAGAACTAACCCTAGACCATGTTGGATAATGGGGGTGTGTCTAGAGCAAGTTAGGCTCATGAGTCGTAGAATGGAATTTCGGGGACGAAATTCCCTTAAAGCAAGTGGCATGCTATATTCCATAAATTAGTCCCACCTCAATACCTATTCGGGTAAGATATAATATATTAGTGGAGATGGTGTTTATAATCTTTTATTTGACCAACCTCTTTTAAAGAAATGATTACGCCCATTAGTTTGTACTAATTGGGCACTCACCCTAAGTGCACGAGTGATGCCCACAATCACCATAGGGGCAGTGGTTATGGGAGTGATACGTCATATGTGCCGTCTTGCACAACTAGTTCCCGCCACTTGGCGGGAATTGTTGAACACTTTGAGGGCAGGAATGATGCACCTTACAACCACAAAATAGGAGGTGTTCAACATGGAGTTAACAATTATTTTATGAATGTAGGTACCTAGGGGCTTCTCATGAGTGGGGACTTGAGAATCTCTATGACCATTACTATGGTAGGGGTGGGATGGTTCCCCTCATGGATACTACAGGCAATAGTCATTTGGGTGGTAATCATCACTGCATGGTAGTAAATGACCCTACACCATGTAGAATATGGAGACGATGGTCCACATTTTGAGGATGGGTCGAGGGAGGACTTAAGTTGCTATACAATTTTCTCTATGTGGTCTAAACCAGTTGTTCAGAGGGGCTGAGAATCTCGTTTTGAGGTGGAGATTCGGAAATTTCATGGCTCCCACAACACAAAAGATGTTGTAGACTAGGACCACCTTGCTGAGAATCTCATTTTAAGATGGACATTCCGGAATTTCATGGCTCCCACGACACCAATGATGTCGTAGACAAGGACCTGCATTGAGCATTCCTTCCAAATTGCTTGAGTTCTTAATCATGAGAAAATCAGATTTGCAGTCTCAAGTTTAACATATCCGCCCTTGCTTTCGTGGCAAGTGCTATATAATTGGTATATGATAATTGACAAACCCCTTATTGAAACATTGAAGGAGATGTAGCAAGCAATGAAGGTGGCTTTTCTTCCTTACAATAATAAACAACAACTCTATGAGAGGTGATTTTAATTGAGACAAGGGGTCTAGACAGTCCAACAGTATACAAAAGAGTTCCATAAATTTTTGCTTGCAATGAGGTTTCAAATTCTCTGGATAAATGGGCCACTTGATAAGTACTGGGCTTGTGCCTTATGTTGCAGGACAAACTTAATGGAATTTAGTTTTCTTCTCATGATCAAGTAGTGCCTAAGGCGGAACAATTTGAGGCCCAGCTTGGCACAGTTTCTTGTCAAAGTGGATCCATTTCATAAGGGTCTGACCCACCTCAAATTCATGGAAAGTTATCTATCACATTTAGTATTCTGTCAGCCTCTGACATGGTTTCTTGTCAAAGTGGATTGATTTCGCAAGGGTCTGAGCCACCTCAAATCCGTGGAAAGTTATCTATCACATCTCGTACAACATCGGCCTCTGGCCTAGTATGCTATAATTATAAGAGGCCAGGGCATGTGGTTGCTAAATTCCTTAGTCCTCATACTGCTAATGGCTGGTAACGATGGTTCTAATGTTGATTGTGTTGAGGAGTTTCATATTTTTTAGTGGATTTAGTTCCATGTGGAGATCTTGATGCCCTAGCTACCTCTTCCTCTGATAGATCCTATAGAATTCGAGGGCGAACTTTTTTGCAGCAAGCGAGTTTAATGCAGTACAATCCCGGATTAATACTAGAATTTATTTACTTATGTTTTGGTTTATTAGGCTAAAATTTATTAACTTATTGCGTTTTGGTTTATTAAACTTGTTTTAAACATGTTTAGGAGTGTGTGCTATTTTTTGTCTTTTGAGTGTTCTGCTACATTTATAAGTGAAGGGTATTATAGTATTTTGATAAATGTAAGAGTCGAACTCCCAGTTATTGGTGGTGTTTCACTTTACCTTGAAGCTTTCTCCTCCATATCTTCTCCTCTCTTTCAGTGCTCCTCAATCCTCTATGATTTTAGTCCCTTGTCCATATTGATGATTATAGATTTCTTCCATATTTGTCTTGAACCATGTATCAATATTCTTTTCTAACTCCTTCCGTGAGCAAACTGCAAGATAACTTGAGAAGAAAAGGCTCACAAAGTTTCCTCCTCTCTAATCTTACTCAAAATCACAAGGAAGATGGGCAGGGAATAGCACAAAGCCAAGATGTAACACAATAAAGGAAAATTCTTGTTTTCAATAACGATGGATATGACAAATAGCCTACAATGCTTATATTTATATAAGAATATATAATAATCCTACTTGAACTAGAAAAATGACTAAGACTCCAACTTGTATAAGAAACAACTAATTATGACTTAAATAAGATTCCAAATAAATATTGACTCTTACTTATTATAAGACTCAAATACTATAGTGTAACTAGAAACTCTTATATTAGACGCTTTTCATATAATTAGGAAATATAATAATATTAAGAATTGTCTGTCATCATTGTGTACGTATAAGAGTTTTATAAGATTTGTATGCGAAAGGAAGCAGGCTCTATTTAGCACTGTGGGTGAGCAGCTGCATGTAGAAAGTAGAGCAGCTATACATGTATCACTCTTAAGCCTTGGCTAGTTATTGTTTTTTCAGCCGTCTAAAAGATATGAGTGTTGACCTTGAATGTTGTGAAAGTTGTGATGCAACTTCAAATATACTGTCCTTTAAACATACAACATATGCTATTTAAATGGGCCCAATTTTTGCTTTATGGTTAGATGGGCTCCATTAAGCTCTTCAGTCAATTTTCTGATAGAGCAGAGAAAAGAATGAAACTTGTTTAGGGTGCTTTGGAACTGTATACTTTCCTTTTTCCCGCAAAGCTGGATTGATTTGCTAATTTAGTGTCATTTTAGATAGCTTACACATGTTTTGTTTTGTTGGTTATAAAAATCTTTTTTGATCAGGCACCTCATATTGATCCTTATGAAGATGCTGTTATTGCACTGCCTTCAGCAGTTTCTGATCGTTTGCTTCGATTATTTCGTCTTGGTGTTGCAACACGATATGACGTAAGTGGTCTTTTAATTATTATATGTGCATAGCCATTACATATATGGTTACTTCATGTTACATGCGTAAAGCATCTGAAGACTACAATCATGTAGCTGCTTTATTACTTTTTGTCCCTGCTGGTTTTCCAATCTCTTTGTGAAATGGAACCAGCTCTTTACAAAATGCAGGGTAAGGCTGCTACAATAGACCCTTTGTGGGCCTGGCCCTTCTCCAGAGCCTGCATATGCGGGAGCCTTTGTGTACTTGACTGCCTATGTTTTCAATGGTTTAAGTTATAGCTTTATGCATTTGGGTTGAGCATTTGTTAGGATATTTGAGATCTGAAGTTTTGTCCCTAAAGCATCCAATTGATCCTAAAAACAGCTATGAAATGGTCTTGATAGTTGAAATGCTGGTGGTCTCATGTTGTGACTGAAAGCTGCAATTTTTTGCTTCTATGAAGTAGTCTTGCGTGTAATAAAGAGAGAATAAACTCTAGATTATTTTGTTTTGTTTCTTTTTAGTGGGTTTTTGACATTAGTTTATATGAGGTCTTCCTCCTGAAGTGTCTGTTAAGAAGAAAATATGAAACTTATTGAGCTTGTACTTGCAATCTCCAAGATTTTATTTTCTCATTGGTAATAAACTTGCCTGGTTGTAGATTGATGTTCATGCAATACATAGCTTAAAAGAACTTCCAGAGTCAGCTGCTATTGCTGTCCTTGATCAGGTGTGTCTGTTGCTTTTTTTTTTTTAGTTTTGTTCTTTTTTGGCCTGTCTTTCTTTACAATGTGTATGTACATTATGTAAATTTGCTGTCATATGTTTTTTTGTCATAGTTCATGTTATCATGTTCTGACGAGTATGATAAAAGGAGACTACTTGCCGCTATAATTTCTAGGGTATGTATTCCATCTTTTATTATGCAAAAAAAAAAATGTAAGGTGAGATGCAATTAGGAAGTACTGGATTGTCCCAGTCTTTATCACTCTGTAGTTTTAACATCAATATGTACTCTTTCTTTGTTGTTTTTTTAATAAAAACCAGCATAATTTTTTCGTTAAGGACTTGGTGGTTATAAATGATTGACGTTATTGTTCATTGGGCAGCTGTATTTTTATTCTTTACAATTTGGGGGGAGGGGTGGGGGTGGTGGTTCATTTTTTAACTTAGTTTTTTTTAATTTTATTTTGTTTTTATTTTTAAGTTTATTTTATTTTATTTTGTTTTTATTTCTAAGTACAATCCAATGTATGTTTGGGCCAAATTTTGGGTACTCCCCCAACTGGACCTGCATGGACGGACAGAGGACACCATAACTTGCAAATCCATAAAAGTTATTGTCTTATTATAGTTTATTTGTTGGGGCAGTTTTCGAAGTTTAAGAAACCCTTTACAAGTACTTAAATTTTTTTTTTTATTTCACAATTTATATAGATACAAGCATTGGATTGTCTTCAATTGTGTCCCACGTGGCATGGAACCACTGTATCCCAGTGTGTGCTTCTTTGCATTTGGCATAAACGCTTAGCACCTTATATTTTTACGTAGTTTTGATTTGAAACACGATATCAACCATGGAGATTTAACTTTGATATCTGGAATTGTTATTGAAATTTTCTTACTTCATTGTATTTCATAACTTCTTATATGATGATGTTTCTTCATGCTACTTAATTGCTGTTCTGTCATATAATAAGTGGCTTTTGATCTTTTCCAATGCAGTACCAGCTCAGGTATGCCAACTCTGCTCAAGAGCATTTACAAACAGCAGACAGGACAAGAGAGTATTATGCTGCTAAGGAAGCCACTCGCCAGAATTTACCTGCTCCAGCTAATGCATCTGCCTATGACCATAGTTTGTTGCGGTCAAGCTTTACTACGGCTAGGTTCGTCATTAACTGTCTTACTTTTGGATTAGTTAACATATGCCTTAACAATTTGTCATATAATTTCGAAGTGATAATTATGCTAAGGAGCATATTTATGTGGTCTAGAAGGATGATTATTAAGTATGAAATCCTAATGTTAGCAACGGTTCAACCAAAATTTCACATGATTGCTCTTAAATTCATTGACTTTGATTATGCATTTACCATTCAATCCAAAAGCCCAAATTCTGGACCCCTTAATGGCTCAAATATTTTGAACTTAATTGAAGGGACCTATGGCTTTAGTTCTCAAATTCCTCCTTTTAAAAGCCTCTTCTAGCAGAATTCTATAATAAGATTGGATTCATCCTTTTAAAAGCTGACTAGATCCTTTTTAACCAATTAGCTAATAATGAAACAAGTATACTATGATGATGATGTTCAAACTTTTGTCTTGCTTTTTCCTCCTTTGAGATTTGCATCAGAAAGTGCATCTATGTAAAAATTGCAGCTTTGTATTTTGATCGATTTTGAATGTGAAAATAAGACAATCAATGATGCAAATCTCTACTATTGGCCTCTACTTGAATGGCCTAAGATGTAGAGATTTTGGGAGAAGCAACCTTCCATTTTGCCGACCACACACAATCTTTTGAGCACCATCCATGCCAATATCATAATTGATAGGTTCCACTATGATTTTAGGTAAAACTGTGTCAAATCCTATCAAAACAGGAAAAGATTGAGGTCAACAGCCTCTCAAGTTCAGTGGATTGGGGTAAATCGAGGTCACCATTCTCGATTTAGGTGAGGTAGAGATCTAGCCTCGATGATAAATTGTGGTCAACATTTCGATTTAGGCAGGTTGGAGATTTCGAGTTTCATAAGATTGAGCTCATTATCCTCAATCTTGGTGGACTTAAAAATGGAGATCACCAATCTCGATCACTGTTAGAGGGGCTGATTCCACATGATAGAATTCTAATTCACTAATTTGATTTCTCTGATTGATTCTAAATGGAGAGGATACAACCCTTTTTATAGAATCCCACACAAGTGTCTGGTCTATAAACTATCTTGGGTTTGTATTGACTACATTATTTGGACCATAAACTACTTAAGAGTAATATTGACTGAGACTTTACATTGACTATTGATTGTACTAGTAACTCACTTTGGAGTTACTTTGACTGCACAATAATAAATCCGGTTAATATAATGAAGGATCTAATAATTAAGAGGTTAACACATGACTCCCTGCTTCAGTTATGGATCCATGATATTTAACCTGATTTATCTGTAACAAATCTTGATTGTCCAAATGGCCCAAAAGTTAAACTTTATTTCTGTTCTCACTTATATTACCTTCTCCAGTGTTTATATATTTCTTTTTGATCCAAATAATGTTTATTATTGAATTTGTTTCTTAAAAAAACTAATTTTTATGATTGTGCTTCTGAAGGTTTTTTCAGTAGACACATATATGTTCATGTGTAACTCCATTCGACATAGAATCAAGCAACACCATATCATTTGTTAGAAAAATGCGCCAAGAAGCATAGTCTTGAATATTAGGAGTCATTTCATGCATCATAGTCGTTAAGTGCTGCATGTTTTGTGTCGAGTAACTTGAGTTAATAAGAAAATAAATTTAATTGATGAGATGGTGTTGGAGGAGATAAGGTTGTTATGATGAAGATGTGGTTAAAATTATAAGTCATGTCCTGAATGGTATTACAAGAGCATACTCAAATATTGTATCATTGTGGTGCAGATGGTTTAAGTAGGGAGAGCTGCTGCAATCTGCAAGATAGTAGTACTAGGGTAGAACTTGTTTAACTATAACGCATAACCTCTTAAGTGCATGGGCTATCATGTGGAAGGGCATTTAGCCTGTGAACACAAGCCTATTTTTTGGCTCACTTGCTGATACTAAGGGTGATATTTTTGTTATGACTTTTCTTTCCCTCTCGGAGATTCTGAGATTCAATTACTATGACCATTTTGAAGTAATATTTGGAAGCTTGTTAGCCTTGGGCTCTCTATTTTCTTAAAAGAACATTTTTTTTTCTGGTACAATTTAGCTTGGTTCATATTGTTAATCAATTGTCTGCATGATATGCACATGTGGTGCTAAGGTTGCTAACATCAATAGTGTAAGTGATGTTAAAGGTGCACATGTTTTTGTTGTAATCGAAGTTTGGTTTTGTATCTGTAAGATTTCATTTAAGTGGACCCTTATAGGGAAGCAATTTTATAAAGTTCCTTACAAGAATAGCTATCTGCTATTCAACTTCTAATTCAATTTTTAACTAGTGTTTAGTAACATCTTTGTTGCTCAAGTTTCAGAAGTCAGCTTTATTTAAAGCCAAGGATCATAAAATATTGTAATGATGGATGGGGTCTTCAAAATACGTCAATATATTTACACATGATGAATAAACAGCTTATTTATCTTCGGAAGTTGGTAAAGATGAGTTAGAAAAGAAACAGATTTCAAGCTTGCAATCAGGTTATGTTGTTGTTTTGATAGTTCTTAGAGAAGAAAGGTCACAGATCATTTCATTAAATTTAGTGTATCTGCTGATAAGTTTAAGAGCTACATGTAGAATGGTTAAAGCTTAGCCACTTTGAAATTAATTAGCTTTTCATTTCCAGATACAACAGCTTGTCACCATCCCCAACTACGTTTCATCATACACAGTCATCAATGGTGCTGGATGAGCGTTTGATCAGAACAGATCCTCGGAAAATTGAAGACCCAGTAATAATTCCCTCGTATCGTGATGCTTATTCGTCTGGTGCTCCTGGTAATAGTCTTGGAATGAGTTCTCGCTTAGCAGAAGTACCAGAGCGTGATTCTATTCCCCAACGCCCTCAAATGAGGTTTGATCCTTATACTGGGCAGCCTTACAAGTTTGATCCTTTTACTGGTGAGCCTATACAACACGTCCCTCCTCACCATCTTTACCAGTAGAAATAGTCGGTTAGCAGCCTTTCATACGTGGATACATTTTCGTCTATTTTTTCTAGTTTTATTTTGTCTGTGTTCTCTTTGCATGGATGTTTGAGAAACTATGTTCGAGATCATAGATATGTTTCAACTCTGTTCTATGTTAGCTACGTATGATGTTTATTTATCCATCATCCTGCCATGAACAAATAGTTTATTTTCCTTTCTCATGTCCTGTTAAGGAATTGACAAGAAGCTACACTATTAGTGCAACGTCACGACTACATTTGGAGGGGACTCGTAAAATTTTTTCCTTGAGTCACTATTAGAGTACCTCGCCGTGAAGTTTCTGAACCTATCTACAAATGATAGTCTCTGTTTTTGCTTAGTGTGATAACTTTGAAGAATTAATGTCGATCGAAATGTGGAATGGCACAGATTTTTTGAGGTTCAAACGATGCCATTTTATGTGAGGCTTCTGTCAAGCCTGGCAAATTAAATTTGATACTGTTTGATGAAAAATAAGGACAAAAGAATTGGTTTTCGGGAATGAATGAACCTAATGTACGTAGTTTGATGGTAAAGGTCGCAAGGATTACCATATTAAGAACTACAAACATTGTTTCCTAAACCATAGAGCTAAACTGTACGATTCCAGAGGACAAATTCATGTTCTTGAAAAACATAAAAATAGGAAACCGAATTTCTGAGCTCCCCTTTGACTGTCCCAATTTCCAAGCCAAACTGAACCCTAACTTTCTCCTGAAATTCGATACTAAAAATAATAAACCTATATTAAAATTAATTATTATACCCACCATAAGTTAAATTAAAACATGATTTAACCATCACTCATACGCAACTATTCTATGCATAGATATTGTGTTCAACATCTCATACAAATTACAAAGATATTAAAAAAATTAAAAATGACACATATAACACGTGAATATTAAGTCTTTTTATTTTATTTTTTGGTTTTTCAGTCAGTTTCAGTTCGGTCTGGTTTCAAACCGATTGTTTACACACTTATGAAATTTACCCAAACTGGAAACCAAAGAGAACCAAAATTTCTTCAAAATTGAGCCAAACTGATAATTTTGGTTCGGTTGAGTCGGTTTGTTTGGTTTGAACTGAACTATGCTCATCCGTAGGTAAAAATATAAATCGCAAATTTTTTGTTTGCATCAACTTGCTTCCCCCAGCTTGTTTTGGCTACAACGTCAAACGTATATCAAGCAACAACCAACAAACATAATTAGTTATTAAGCTGCAAACAATAGCTGGTGTGGAGGTGGGCATTCTTCGTGTAGATCAAAGTAATTGATTGAACCAAATCAAAATTGTTGGATTGGTTTGGTTTTAAAAAATATTTGGTTTGGGTCGGTTTTAATATTGGATAACTGAACCCAATACAAGGAAATTAGGTTTAGAACCGACCCAAATCGAAACTGGCCGAAAAACTAATTTTTTTAAAAAAACCTTAATATTCATGTTTTATATGGGTTATCATTAGTTTATTTTAATTTATTTATAATTTATTTGAGATATTTAATATAATATCTAAGTTTACATTTGATTTATTATCAAAATTTTCATTAATTTTAATATGTTTAATATGTGAGAACCACGTAAGTTAGCAACCATCATACGAACATAATAAACTACCAAACCTTAATATGATTATGATCGTTAAATCATGTTTATATTTGATTTATTATCAAAATTTTAATTAGTTTTAATATGTTTATTAAAAAAATTTCGGTTTGATTTAGGGGGAAGATCAGGTAGTTTCATAACTAGACCACCGAATGTTAGTTCGGTCAACCTATTCCCTTGAACTGGTGTAGCAAATTTGTTCAACCGGGTTGAATTGGGTTCAACCGGATGTTAGAGAACTCTTAAAAATGGACAGGAGTCAAAAATCGTGTCGATCAAAATAACTAATTAAAATATAATAAAGATAGAAAGGAAAAAAATCATTATACTTTATTCTACATTCAATTAGAGTGTATTTTTAAAATCAGTGTTATTCTTATGGTATAACAGTCTATTATTTATTTAATGAGGGAATATCTGTAATATTGGGATTTATCTCTAAGAGGTAGCGCTTGGCACATCTAGATTAGTTGTGAATAAATTGTTATGTTAGATATTGAAACCGTGTAATAATTAATTAATTAATTATCATTTAATAAAAAATCTAGGTTTTGGGAAAATTTAGATTAAGAAAACTAGGTATAAATTAAAATAGTAACAAATAAAATAGTACAAAAACATAAATCGCACCCAATTTGAAGGTATTGTTAGGTTAATCTTACATCAGCCGTGAATGATATTGGTGTCTTGTATATAACTTAATAAAAAAACCTTATTCCTTAAGTTAGTTTTTAGATTAAAAAAGACCTATAAAACCTGTTTCAAGTCTTTTTTGAAAGCAATTGAGCCAAATAATAGTATCAGAGCCAGTTAGTTTTGGTGTTGCCTCGGTTTACCTCATAATATATTAACCAGCTTGAAATGGAATCTCTTAGAACGTAAATGATATTTGTGACCTGTATATAGGCTAATGAAAAATCCTTATATTTCAAGCTAATTTTTAGATTAAGAGAGGCATATGAAACTTATTTTAAGTCTTTTTTGAGGCCCATAAAGCCTAAAGATGATTCAGATGGTATGATATAGTATGCATGCTAGCCCAAATCGGAGTCTCTTTAAAATTCAATATAATATGTGGACCTAACATGTATGAGGGGGATTCAGATGGTATGATATGATATGTAAGCCAGCCCGAATTGAAGTATTATGGAACTTTACTATAACATGTGGATCTAGCATATGTGAGGGGAGAGATAGTTTAAATAGTATGATGTATGAGAGGGAGATTTTTTTGTTATCTCACATCAATCGTGAATGGTGTTGGTGACTTACATATATATTAATAAAAAAACTTTATTTTTTCACTTAACTTTTAAATTAAAAGAGGCCTGTCAAATCTATTTAAAGTCTTTTCTGGGACCCATAAAGCCCAATATTGGGTGGTGTAAACTATGATAGGAGTACTTTGGAATGTTCGTGAGTAATGAATTGGCAAGAAGCTAAGAGACAAGCAAGTACGTTTGAAATTAACAGACGAACGTAATTAACTACCAATTAACCAGACATATAAACTATGATAGGAGTACTTTGGAATGCTCGTGAGTAATGAATTGACAAGAATCTAAAAGACAAGCAAGTAAGTTTGCAACCAACAAACAAACATAATTAACTACCAAACTAACCAGACAATTGCTGTAATTCTTGCGAATGCTCTTGGGTAATTAATTAACAAGAAGTGAAGAGACAATCAAGTAAGTTTCATTAATGAAAGCAGCAAGCTTGGTTAGATGCCCTCTTCACAGGATCAAACATGCCTTAACCCACTTTTGGACAATAGCAGACATTGGTTTTGCATCCAATTCTAAGACAATTCTTTGTATATAAACCACATATTCACAGATCTAATTCATAGGTTTCTGTGAGGTAGTAACTAGTTAGTATGGGCAAGAGTGCTCACATTGTTGCCATCCCATTCCCTGCTCAAGGGCATGTGATTCCTCTAATGGAACTGTCTCACCGTTTGGCTGATCATGGTATGAAGGTCACATTTGTTAACACCGAGTTCAACCATGCGAGGGTGGTGGCT